>JAQHUG010000066.1:3849358-3870711 GCA_028555095.1 Dicrostonyx torquatus | reverse complement strand
GGCGGATCTCTGTGAGTTCAAGGCCAGCCTGGTCTACAAGAGCTAGTTCCAGGACAGGCTCCAAAGCTACAGAGAAACCCTGTCTCGAAAAAAAAACAAAACAAAAACAAAAAAAAGACTCAGGTAGTGGTGGTACACACCTTTAAACCAGGTACTCAGGAGGCAGACACAAGCGAATCTCTGTGAATTCAAAGCCAGACTGTTATACAGAGTGAGACAGCCTTTGCCAGGACAGCCAAAGCTTCAAAAAAAAAAAATAAATAAAAAAATTCTTGGGAGGGGGGGAAAAGGCTAGAGAAAAGGCCCAGGAGTTTAGAGCACTTAGAGAGGCCTGGATTCTATTCCCAGCACCCATACTGTGTGTGGCAACTCACAAACATGCACAGCTCTAGTCCCAGGGGATATACATCCTCTTCTCACCGCCTCAGTACCAGGGATGCACACATGCAGCAACACTCACATATAATAAGCAAGCCTAAACAGTTTCAATTCTAAATGCAGATCCTATACCTACACACAAAACCTTAAAATGAACCATAGACGACAATGTAAAACAAAAAATTATAAAATCCAAAAAAACTGGTGACACATACCAGTGGTCTTAACTGGAAGGCTATCAAGCCATGCAAAGACACCTCCTGCTAAGTGAAAAAAGCCAATCTGAAAACACTACATCCTGTATGAGTTTACTTAGATGACACTCTAAAAAAAGGCAAAACTGTGGAGATGGTGAAGTGGGCAGTGTTGCAAGGGTTCAGGAAGAGAAGTTACTTGAGGATTCAGAGACTAGCCTGGACAATAAAGATACCACCAAAAAACAATCCGTGCTGGATTTAATCCCAGCACTTACTTGGGAGGCAGAGGCAGGCAGATTTCTGTGAGTTGAGGCCAGCCTAGTCTACAGAGTGAGTTCCTGGACAGCAAGGAACTGTCTCGAAAAACCAAAAATAACCAGTCTATCACTTGGGTTGAGGTAGCTTCAAGGCCAACCTAGCCTGGGCTAATAGCAAACTAGTCAAGAACTCCTTACATGATAAGAAAAAAATCTAGGTGTTCTTGGGTTTGTAGATGGCCATCTAGACATGATACCAAAAGAACAAACCCTGAAAGAAATTACTTGACTACACTGAGGAGGTAATATAAACCACAGATGGCAAGAAAATATCTGCAAAACCATTATCTGATAAAGAGTTAATATGCAAAATATGCAAAGTATTCTTAAAATTCAGTAAGGAAAAAAACCCAAATAAATTATGGGCAAAATACTAGAACAGATACTTTTAATAAATGTGTGTGAGTATGTGTAGCAGGGAGTAGAGGGAACAGGGGGTGGCATAAAAAAAAAATCAAATGCTTTTAATCTACATTTTATATAACTACAACAGAAACCCATAAGCAATAAAAATATTTGGCTCATAATTCTAGAAGGATAAAGAAGGTTTACTGCACATGCCTATAATCCCAGCACCGAGGCAGAACTGAATTGCAAGGCTCCTGGACTACAGTAAAAAACGATGCTTCACAAAAGAAAACAACTCTGCCTCATCTGGTGAGTCCTCTGCTCCCATGACTGAGCGCCGCCCCCCCCAAGAAAGTCCAACAGATCCACTGTCAAGGCAGCAATGTGAGGAAGCTAAAGAGGATGGCTCAGTGGGTAAGTGCTTGCCCTGCAAGTGTGAAGACCAGAGTTCAGAGCCTCAAAAGTCATGAAACTGCCACACAGGCGTGGAAGTCTGCCTATAATTACAGTCTCAGAAGCCAGAGGCCGGGGAGTCTCAGAGCCCGCCTGCTAGTGAGACCAGCCACATCAGTAAGCTAAGGTTTGCCTGAGAGACCCTGCACCAATAATGTGGAAGAGTAACTGATTCTCAGAATTAACCTCAGGCTTCCACATATATGTATACACACATACATGCATACTATACACTCCTGAAAATGGAGAAAGGGAAAAAAAGAGAATAACATCAATCTAGAGGGCAAAGCTCACATAACATTTATTTATTATTAATTTGCTTCATCTTGAGACAGAGCCTTGGGCTGGGATGTATCTCAGTGCCAAGAGGGCTTGCCTAGCATGCAAGAGGCACAAAAGTTCAAAAGGTAGAGTCTTGCTATGAAGCCCAGATTGGTTTTTTTTTTACCCCAGACAGGTTTTCTCTGAGGCTTTGGAGCCTGTCCTGGAACTAGCTCTTGTAGACCAGGCTGGCCTCGAACTCATAGAGATCATCCACCTGCCTCTGCCTCCTGAGTGCTGGGATTAAAAGCGTGCACAGTCACCGCCTGGCCCCTGTATTTTTTTTAAGGACAGAGTTTTACATAGCCTAGGCTAGTTCTGAATTCACCCTGAGCTCCTGATCCTCTTCCCTCCGCCCCCCCCTCCCCCCAGTGCCAGGGTGACAGCACTGGGGCCCACAGCTCCTCTTCTACAAGGGCATTGGTCACCACCCTGTTAGTGACAGTCCCACAGCTTGCCTCTGCCTCCCAAGCGCTGGGATTAAAGGCACCACTGCCCAGACCCAGACTGGTCTTGAACTCAGCACTTTCCTGGCTCGGCCTCCCCAGATTTGGCTGTCCAATCATCTCTTACAGACGCCACCTCTCAACACTGATGTGTTCAGATTGTGCTTTTGGCACAAAGACTTGTTAAGGAAATCAGAGAACCATAAATTAAATTGTTATCGCTACTCATTTACTAGAACAGCAGAAAGCCAAAATAACCTGGAGCAAGACATGAAATAATAACCCCATTTTCTGCTTTATGAATGAAAAAATGATACAGCCACTGAGGGAAGACCCCTCAGCAGTATTTTTACAAACTAAACATATTCTTACCATATAATCTAGCAATCATGTTCCCTGGTATTTACTCAAAGATACTAAAAGTGTGGCCATACAAAAACTTGCACATGAAGTTTACAGCAGCTTAATGCACAAATGCCAAACTTGGAACTAACAAGATGAGTGGGTAAACAGACTGGTATATCCATCATGTCAGCACTACAGGCCAGGAAAAACATGAAGGGCTCTCAAAAGCAGGCTGCCAATGAAAGGTAACATGAAGGACTTAGCGACAGCAACTTAGAATACAGCCTGGGGTGGGGCAAACTGTAGAGACAAAGAAAGAACTAGTGTTTGCCAGGTGTTTTGGAAAAGAAAAGGGAATGAATAGGTAGAGAAAAGAGAATTGAAGGATGGGCACTAAAACCATCTTGGCACACATTTGCCCAAGCTCTAGGGTCTGTAACACCAAGAGTGAATCCCATTGCCAAACACGACTGTACTTGGCAACTGTTCGTCGAGTTCACTCTACTCGAGACATTAGTAATGGGGAAACCAGGAGCAGGGGGCACTTGGAAACTGAACGTTCTACTCACTTTTTCCATACACCTAAAACTGCTTTCCAAAATCTACTGAGCTACACATGCTTTGGAAAGGAGACAAAAAGGAAGCGATCTTCAGACTGTAAGAGTGTGTGTATGACTGCCGTCTTGCCCATGATCGACTGCTGCCTCCCCAAAGGAACTCCTGCACGCTCCTGAGAATACCAAAGCTAACTTAGGGCTAGGGACCTAGAGGCTGGAGTCCAGAGTTTCCTAAGAATCTTGCTCCCCAAAGGCCACCCTGCTGCCACAGACCTTGCTCTACGTTCTGCTGGTGTGTCTGAAGGGGAAGGGGACTCCTGACAACTTTACTTCCTATAGGCATTCTTTCTAAGCTGCCTCTGGGTTCTATCACCCTGAAAATAAGAATGACTTGTTAAAAGGTTAAAAACACAGACAATATAATCTAAGGCTAATTTAAAGGAAAAACAAACACTGTTCCTGGATACTGACTGTGTGAACTTTGTCTCCTGGGCACAGGCTCACAGGCCATAGAACTCATAAGGCTTCCCTTGGCTGTCACAGATCAAAAGCCATGGCAGGGTGGCAATGGGCAAAGGGCTTTCATGCCATTTCCAACCACAGACCAAAAGCCAAGTTCACCATGGGGAGAACTTCCTTCTCGTTTCAGATTGACAGATGGAAGGACAGACACAAACAAACACACACACACACACACACACACACGAGAAGTTGTGTTTTCGTGCCGAAGTTCTCCCACCTCCATCCTCACGCTGTACTCCAGAGAAATGTGCCCTCACGATGACCGAGTCAGCCAGGGAAGGAGATCTCTTAGAAGTACCAGCTAACAAAGGAAAAGGCTCTAAGTAGAATATGAGCTTACAATTCTAGTGCATTAATGCCAGCCAACCACCATTAATGGCTACTTACATCACAAAAAAAAGTTATTCAGACTTCATCTTTTTTGCTGTTGTCGTTGTTTATTGAACAGGGTCTCTCAACTTAGCCCTAGTTGTCCAGAAACCAGAACATGTATAGGCCACACTGGCCTTGCATTCAAAGAGATCCACCTGCCTCTACCTCCCCAGTGCTGGGATTAAAGGCACATACTACAGAAGTCAGCTGGTTCAGATCCCCCACCGGGACTCGAGTTACAGCTAGTTGTGAGCCACCATGTGGGTGCTGGGAATTGAACCTGGGTCTTTTTTTTTTAATTATTTATTTATTATGTATACAATATTCTGTCTGTGTGTATGCCTGCAGGCCAGAAGAGGGCACCAGACCCCATTACAGATGGTTGTGAGCCACCATGTGGTTGCTGGGAACTGAACTCAGGACCTTTGGAAGAGCAGGCAATGCTCTTAACCTCTGAGCCATCTCTCCAGCCCCCAAACCTGGGTCTTCTAGAAGAGTAACCAATGCTCTTAACCACTGAGCCATCTCTCCAGCTCCCATCTGCCTTTTAAAAACCTTTATCATTCACCTCTAAAGCATTCATGAAAAGATCAAAACTAATCTCTGGTTTCAATTATGAATTTAAAGAAGCTGTAAGGCCAAACACTAAAGTGACATAACAGAAATGCAATCAGAAAAAGCCAGACATCAGGGAAGTTTACAGAAAACAATCACCTAGGGCTGAGGAGGTGGCTCAGTAAGAGCGCTTACTGCCTAAGCATGAGAATCTGAGTTCAGACCACTAGCACCCCTGTGAATGTCACATGTGACCCAGCATGCATGCCTGTAACCCCAGGGATGACAGGGGAGAAGACGGACAAAACAGATCCCCAGAGCTAGGTGGCCACCCAGCCTAATAAAACAAAACAAACAAACAAACAAAAAAAAAACAGTGAGAAACCCTAACTCAAAGGAATAAAGTGGAAAACAATGGAGCAGGGCACCATATGTCTCTCTGGCTTCCCCATTTGCACACACAGGCACACAAGTCCAAATACATAAATGCACACACACAATGCATCCAAAAATCTCATCTTAGGAAACAAAAAAAAATAACCTAATTTCAACAAATTTAATAGAGAGGGAAACAGATGGCAGAGAAACCTATAGATTAAAAGATTTAAATAGCAGGGAAAGAACCATATTTGGATCCAGCTTTGAACAAGCTGTTTTTAAGAGGTTATTAAAGGGCATTTGGGAAGACAAACAGTGGATGTGTCATTCTACTCAATAGCTATAGGTAAGCACAGTGGCCAACACTGGCAATTCCAACGTTCAAGATGCTGAGGCAGGATTGCCAGGTATTCAAGGTCAGCTTGAGCTACATAGTAAGATTCTTATTCTTTCTCTCTCGCTCTATTAATTTATTACAAAAACAAAAATCACTAAGGGTAGTGTCATGGCATAAACTGACATAGTAAGACCCCACTGAGGAAAGGGAGAGGAGTATTTGAATGACACACACTCCCACAAAATAAAAACTTGAAATAATACAACTAAGAGTAAAATCTAAGTAAATCATGGGAACTGAGACTTTCTCAATGCCAGGATGGAACATAGGACTTTGTACATATAAGTAAGGCAAAGGGTCTTCTACCGCCAAGCTGCAGATAAATAAAACTAAGATGGAAGATGAGGAATAAATAAAACAGTTTACTAGGCGGAGTTATTCTAGTTTAATAGGATCACAGCACAATGAGCTAGCTGTCTGGTATCATCTATTAGAAGAGCTGTACTACAGCGGTCACAGCAAGTACTGGAGAGATACATGGAATCCAGACTCCTCATACAGGAACTGGGCGTGATGCAGTCACTCTAAATCAAATGTAGAATGTAGAGGGGTTCTAGTGGGTAAAGTGATTGCTATGCAAGTATGAAGTGGAGAAAGGGCCTGCCTGTAACCCCAATGCCAGCAGCACGGATATTGACAGGTGGATCCTGGGGGCCAACGAAAATAGTAAAAAGCAGGTTCAGAGAGATTCTATCTCGAAAACAAGGAGAACAAAATGAAGACGTACGGTGTTGACCTATGACCTCCAAATGCACGTATACACACCACATGTACAAACACAAAAGAAGAAAGTATAAAAATGGGTAGGAGGTCCTTTAAACTAAACATGTACTTACCATATGGCACTTTGGGCATTTATTCCACCAAAATGAAGCCTTATGTTCACATAATGTACACATAAATGTTTATAGCAGCTTTATTTTAACAGTCAACAACTGGAAACTATTTTTCTGGAATATCCTTCAACCGGAGCATCCATACAATGGAATACTACCAGTGACAGAGGAACTACTGGCACATAAGGCAAGTTGAATGACGCGCAAAGAAATTTCCCTCAGAAGAAAAAAGCCTAAGTTACAGATGATAGGATTCCATTTACATCACATTCTCAAAAGGGCAAATTTGCAGAGATGGAGAACAGACTAGTGCTTGTTAAGAGTTAGGGACAAAAAGGATGTGTGTGACTATGGAGATCAGAGAAATCTGAGTTGATAGAATAGTTGTATCTTTTTGTTGTTGTTCCTCATGAAGGAAACATGAACAACCAAGATGAACCTAACTTCGTTCTGTATCTTGATTGTAGTGGTGGTAGTTAAGCATCTACAAATGTGGTAAAGCTCTACACAACACATGCATGCAAAAAAGGCAAAATATGAAACAAATTATAAAAATATTTAATTCCTGCTTCTGAATTAAATTAGTAATTGAGATCTTACTACAATGAAACTGAGCAAATAGAGTATGACAATCACTCTACTAATTTCTATAACTTATTACTAACCTATCAATTATCTCAAAAGAAAAAATTAATGCAACTGTATATATATGAAGAGGTTAATTACAATAACAAGTAGAAAAAAGTTTTTGAGGGCTGGAGAGATGGCTCAGAGGTTAAGAGCACACACAGGCTGTTCTTCCAGAGGTCCTGAGTTCAATTCCCAGCAACCATAAGGTGGCTCACAGCCATCTGTAATGAGGATCTGGTGCCCTCTTCTGGCATGCAAGCATACATGGAAGGAATGTTGTATACATAATAAATAAATAAATGGATAAATAAATAAAAGTTTTTGAAGCGTGGTAATAATGGTTTCTATTTTCTTGAGCACTTCTACATAATAAATAAGAAGTCAGGCAGTGGTGGCACACACATTTAATCCCAGCACTTGGGAGACAGAGGCAGGCGGATCTCTGTGAATTTGAGGCCAGACTGATCTACAAGAGCTAGTTCCAGGACAGGTTCCAAAGCTAGAGAAACCCAGTCTCGAAAAACCAAAACCAAAACCAAAAAAACCAACTAGGAAAGCAAACATTTCTGCACTAATTACAGACTACTATTTTAGGAGGGACTTGAACTAGAATTCCTATGCTTTGTTATTAAATACTAATGTAATCTCTGGGCAGCAAACACTAAGTGGCTCCAGGTTCAACTTTTCC
Source organism: Dicrostonyx torquatus (assembly GCA_028555095.1). Taxonomy (NCBI): domain Eukaryota; kingdom Metazoa; phylum Chordata; class Mammalia; order Rodentia; family Cricetidae; genus Dicrostonyx; species Dicrostonyx torquatus. The sequence goes on along the minus strand of JAQHUG010000066.1, from coordinate 3,862,971 downwards.
CTAAAATTGCTATGTGGCCCAGAGTTCTATATCTATACAAACAATTTATCAGATTTTAAAGGTGATTGAAAATTAATAAAAAGCCTAGCTCAAAGCCATCTTCAATACATAATTATTTATAAGACAACCATTATGTGTAATCTTTTATTTATATTTACTTATTTATTTGTTTTTGGTTTTTCAAGACAGGGCTTCTCTGTATAACTTTGGAACTCACTCTGTAGACTAGCACTGTAGACCACCACTGCCTGGCCTACATGTAAACTTAATAGTGTAACAAATGTGAAGTCCTGCCAGGCGGTGGTGGCGCACGCCTTTAATCCCAGCACTCAGGAGGCAGAGGCAGGCGGATCTCTGTGAGTTCGAGGCCAGCCTGGTCTACAAGAGCTAGTTCCAGGACAGGCTCCAAAGCCACAGAGAAACCCTGTCTCGAAAAACAAAAAAAAAAAAAAAAAAAAAAAAAAAAAAAAAAATCCTGAAAAACAAATGTGAAGCCCTTTTGGTGTTCCACAGCAGCTGATTCCTTAGCAAATACTCTCAAGTTGAAAGAACATTCTACTGTCCTCTCAATTTCTCAGAAGGCTCTGAGCTGTTCAGTCAGCTCAGTAAGTGGACCCACCAGTCTTCAAAAAGTGTCTTCCATGGCCCATCACTCCATCAAGAATACACCACACCTCTGTGTATGTGACTTGTAGTGTTGTAGGTGTGATCCTGAAATAGTTTCCACCACTACATACTACTCTACCAGTCAAGAGAGCAGAGAAAGCTGTGTGAAAACATACAACAGCTTTTCTAGTTTCCACAGAGGAAGTACCTATCCAGGATTTTTCTCAGCTTCGGCAGGTATAAGAATACCTACCTGTTCACTCCTTCGTTTCTATCGCATTTTTACAATTCTCAGGTTGTCTGAGAAAGTACTCAAGGAAGACAGCCACTTGCCCAGTCTAGGGTCACTAAGGGAAGCTATAACATTGCTTCCTTCTGAGCTCCTAATACTACGACAAGTAGCTATTTCATGAAGGCAACTGAGACCTGTCAGTTGCACACTAGGATCCAGACCCAGCCAGGTAAAGGTGGTGCACGCCTTTAATCCCAGCACTCGGGAGGCAGAGGCAGGCAGATCTGTGTGAGTTTAAAAAACTACCTGTGTCTAAGACCTCAAAAGCAACAGCACTCACCAGTCAGATACTTCCTCAGAAGATGAAGTCATGCCAAAGTAACTTAGTAGGAACTAGTACAAACTCTCAGCAATTCAACTATGAATTATAGGTAGCAGAAAATCTACAATATAATGTCTTCTTTTTCCCCCATTGGTTTTTCAAGACAGGGTTTCTCTATGTAACAGCCCTATCTGTCCTGGAACTCACTCTGTAGACCAGGCTGGCCTCAAACTCACAGAGATCCACATGTCTTGCACTGGCACCACCACCATCCAGGAAGACTTCTAAATAGGTTGAGTAGACTTTCCTACTCAACCTTTGTTCATCTGCCTGATTTTTCAGAAGCCCAGTAGGAGGAACACCAACCCCATGATAATACTAAAGAAATAAGCCATAACACCAGCACTAAAGAAAAGCCATCAGAACTATTACACAGTAAACAACGAGCACTAGATGGCGGTGCTGCATGAAGAACACAGCCCCTTCGCCCTAACATTCAAAACTGTACAAGCCCAGCACTGAGCCAGGATCCCTTTCTTAATCTGTCCTTCCTCCCACTCACATTCTTACCCCTTAGTTGAAAAAAATGAGTCCTTAAACTTGCAATTTTAGGGTGCTGGAGTGCAGCTTGGTGATAGACTGACGATTCCCTAGCCCAGAACCACCCAAACACACCAAAGTGAAGCCTTTTCCACCGAGGTCTCCTTGGTCTCTTGTTAATGCATAGTCCCCAAACATGACTGAGAAAGTCACTTAAGCCTTTAACAAACCACACAGACTTCCCATGACAGCCACACAGCCTCATCCTCATGAGGCTGGCAGGTATCAGGTCAGCATCAGCAAGGGCTCTGGCTCTTTACCATTCTTCCTTCTCTACCGCAAGCACCATTAAATCTCTAAGGAAAACAGCTTTTGACTGGGCCTGGTGGTGCACACCTTGGAAGGTAGAGGAAGGAGATCTCTGTGAGTCTGTGGTCTATAAAGTATGTTCTAGGACAGCCAGGGGCACAGACAAATTCAGCCTCAGAAAAAACAAAAAGAAAAAGGTTTCTAATTCATTTCCATGGGCAAGAAAGTGGAACTACAGCATCCTGCAATACAGTCCACCCTAGACAAAGGGTACATGAAAATAGTCCAATAGTTAAGACAGATAGAAAACTAGGTCTGGTATTATCCCCTCTACTCAGGAGAATGAGGCTGGAAAATCAGGATTAAAATCTGCCTGAGCTACAGAGTGACTGGGTAACTTAGTAAGGCCTTGTCTCAAACGGTAAAAATGAAAGGGAACCTCCAAAATAAATAACAGAGTACTGCAAATACCCTCTGTACTTGAATTTGTAGCTTCAGGGGACAAAGGCTGAGACGGTACATCCAGAGTAGTTTCATTTTAAAAAGAACTTTAGAATGAGACCCCCGCACATATTTTTCTTTCTCCTTTCTTTTTTCTTTTGTGGCATTACTAAGGATTGAACCTAAGGCACCATACAAGTGTTCTCCCACTGTACGTAGTATGTATCACTGGGCCTTCATATAGTACTCTATATGAAGAGTGTTTCTATCCAGTGAGAAGGGAAGTCATTCATTAAAAAAATGGTTAAACATAAGCTTGCCCTTGTAAGAACATGAAGCATATTAAGGAAGAACCAAGACTCAAAGACTTCAGCAATTTGAGGAGTCGGGGTTCAAACTCAGTCTTAGAGGCACTCAGGGAGTTTAGTCAACCACTGGCACAAGAGATAGAGGACATAAAAAATAGCAGAGGACAGACAGTCTTGAGTTCTAATGCCCTGTCCACAAGGTGTGTGTTCCAAGGCCCTATCTGAGAGTTAATTCAGAGTCCAGGAACCATAATTTGCTCAACAACACACTACCATTCAGTTAAATCCCAAGAACACAAAAAATGATAAGAGTCACACTAAATATAATGTCAGAATAGTGTTATGTTTCATTTCCACTGTGATTGAAAAATTCCATCCTATAGGGAAGCTCCTTAAACAAGAACATAAATAACTCAAAATAGCTTCAGGATGTCCCTGAAACTGACCAGATTCACTAGTCCCCTCCCTTTCAGAGTAAACAAAACCTGAGAGTCAGTCCCTCTCAAAGAAGCAGAGCCCAGCTGCAAAGATGACTTTGAGACAGACCTGACCAGCTTCCTGGAAAGAGTTTTAGACAAACTGAGGCATCTGGGAAGGACACTCTCCAACCTGTCAGTATGCTCCAGGTTCCCAGCCTTGTGAGCTGTCATCCATGCTGGAGTTAGCTTTGGTGATACAGCTGTCTTTGAATCATTTCTACTTTTGTAAGTATAAGTAACCTTTCACTTACATTTCTTTGAGTAACCCCAATAAAACTTAGAGTTCACCAAATTGGACCTTGGCAGTATCCATCCTTTGATCTGTGAGTATCTGGGATGAGTAGACAAGTTTGCTTTACCTCCCCAGGGAAAGCTGTTACATAATGAAGAGCACAATACTGAAAAGTATACTCAGAAATCCAACTGTTTAAATACATGCATTTAAAAGCAAAACTAGGTTGGCAAGATGGTTCAGAAGGTAAAGTAGCTTGCCATCAGCCATGATGGACTGAGTTTGATACCCAAGATCCAAAAAACACCAACTCCCAATGTGTTGTCCTATGACTTCTACTCCCTTACCTTGGCGTGTGTGTGCACACATGCAGGCACACATACAAAATAAGTAAATGTAATTTTTTTAAATAAAAAATAGTAAAACTCCCTTAAAGGCTAAGAAATAAGGTCACATAAATAAAACAAAAATCATTCAGAACCAGAGTCTCCTAGCAAGCTTTCTTAGAAGTGTTTGATGTACCTCTCAACACTAAGAAGTCTCAGATTGAAAAATGAACTCCTAACTGCTGGTGTCTTCTTCTGGGAGTGGGAAAGAATAGAAGTCTGATGGTGTGATAAGCCACTTAACAAGTTTATAGTCAGTTTTTAACAGTAATTCCTCAGAGAAATAAGAACAGTCCTCCCTGATCCTTCTGAGGGCAATACAATATCCAAAGCTTCTGTGTGTGAACTTTTTCAGGATTTACGTTAAAACATTAAGGAGAAAAGAGAACAACTTCTCATCTCAGAGGCAGCCAGCACTTCTGATTTATAATGTATCTTTTCTAGAAACAGGCAAGAGGCTTCAGTAAAATGCAGTTAGGGGCCGTTCAGATACTAGTTGACGTTGATTCCCTAAGCAGAGCCCCTTCCTGTAAGACCAACTTAGCAGAGCTCTCAGCATCAACTTGTCACTAAACCACCAGTTTATGTTTCACCTTGCAAAGGCTAACAGGATGCAACCACAAGTCTTTAATAAAAGGTGATGACCATGGAGAGCGCCCTTGAAGCTGGGCAAAAAGGATCTCCTCTGGAAAATGAGGGCAGCTATGAGGCGTTCCCCAGCACCAGTCCTGACCACGTGACTGCATTTTTCCATAAAAGGTGGGAGTTGTAATAGTAGTTGTGTACAGAGCAGACACCAGCCCACTATCGCACATGGAACCCACCAATTCATTTTACAGACCTTCAACAAAGTGCATACGACTCTCTCCTTGCCAATCGGGGCAAACCTGAATGGGCAAAGCTAAGAAAGGTGAGGATTACTAATTGATTTCCTGAGGCCTCACTACAGACCAGTACCTGAAAATGAAAAGCAATTTCCAAGCTGATTTTCCATACTGGAGCCACGCAAACCACACACATCACAGTCCAAAAGCTTCATTTTATCAAAAATGAAAAAAGGAAAAAAAAACCTCAGTAACCTAATCCAGCTAGCATGGGGCTCTTCCCAAAGGGAAACCAGGCTGCAAACATTCCCAGCTAATGGTACATAATTCACTAGGGCTCAGGTAAGATTCCATTTTGTAAGAGCTGAACATTCACACACAGCACCACGGTCATCTCTAAATGAGAACCACTGCTGCCTCTGCCACAGTGACAACTTCACAGTGAGAGGCTGCCAACCATGAACTCCTGGAAAGTTCTATCAGGGTTCAGAAGAGCTCACCATCTCTGCCAACCTAAACGAAGCTGTCACTCAGTGCTTGCATTCACTAATAGTCCAGGCACCACAAACTCAAGATTTTTTTTTTTTTAAATAAACATAAAGCATGGGCCAAAGGGTCAAGAACAAGCAGTGTCTTTCAAGGCTGTCAAGATTCTTGTCCGGGATTGGGGGAGGGGAAGGAGCATTCTGGATGTTTCTATTCTTGGCAAGAAGAGGATCTCTGGGTCCTAACCATCTAAAGACGCTAAAGCAAGAACGTTCTCAGGAAGTTAGTATTGGCCCAGGGCTAAGGGGCTTCTCTTAGGAAGTGGTGATGGGGACCAAGGTGTGGGGGGGGACAGGAAGGGATCCGCGGGCAGGCTGAACTCTAGGGCATGGGAGGAGACGGTAGAAGGGCAGTGAGAATGCACCGGGAAGGTATGGACAGTTAGGAGACAAGGAAGGTGGGAATGACTACGGAAGGGAAGTGGATAGCTGAAGGGAATTACCAAGAAAGCTCGGCCTAGGCCGGCCAAGCAATGAAGTAAGGAATAGCCACTGATGCTCTGGAGGAGGCCCCGCCGGGGTTCCTCCCCACCCCACCCCCAGGTCCCTGTGGGCGTGTGCCCCTCTGCGGGTGTGTGCCGACCCTCGGCGCAGGCCTCAGCACCAGCACTTACCCCACGACTCCCTGGTTGTAGTTCCTCCGCTTCCACGGGGTCCCGCTGTACACGCCCCCGCCACCGTCCGCCCGTCCGCCCCCGGCCGCGCGCCCTCCGCTGGGCTGCAGCAGGCTGTAGTTGAGTCCGTACGTGCTGGCCTTGTTGTCGCGCTTCCTCTTGTTGCTGCTGCCCGAGGTCGGGTCGGCGGGCTCGGAGGTGGGGAGCGCGGACGCGGGACGCGGGGACGCGGGCGCCGACGGGACCGGCGACGCCGAGGGGCCTGCCGCTGTCCGCCGTGCCCAGGCCGCCGGCTGGTGGTGGTTGTTGTTGTTGTTGGTCGTCTCCAGGGGCAGGAAGTCCCGCTGCTCCGCAGGCACGGCGAGGCCGCCCAGCGGGCGCTCACCCGAGCGGAACATGCCGGCCGGAGCCGGGGTCGTGCCGCCGGGGCTGCCGGGGCCGCTGCCGCTGCCGCTCCCGCCGCTGGCCGTGCCGCCGCTCGCGCTGCTCGCGCCGCTGCTGTGACAGTGGTGGTTGAAATAGAGGTTCCTCAGCCCTTGGGTCGTCTCCCAGATCTGCATCCACAGACTGTTGGACGGTCCGAGCTGCTCTGGCTGGAACCAGGCGATCCTCGGATCCATCAAACGGCGGCGGCCGCTGCCCCCGCCCCTCCTGGCCGCCCGCAGGGCCGCCGCCGCCGCCTCAGGCGCACGCCCGGCCTCGGCCGCCGCCGCCGCTGCCACCCGGGTTCCGCCGCGGGCGGCGCGGTCGCGCAGGGAGCCTGGCCGGCGCCGACGGCGTCGCTCCCGCCTTCGGGGCTCGCAGGCCCTCCCCCTCCCTCCGCCCCTCCGCCGAGCCCCTGTCACCGGGGTTCCCGTGCAAATGGCGGCAGCGGCGGCGGCTCCCGAGAAGGGCGGGCGGCGGCGGCGGCAGCGGCGGCGGCGGCGGCGGGACGCGCCTGCTCCGTAGCGTCCGCGCTGCTCGGCCCCGGGGCGGGGCCTCCGCCGGCTCCGCCCCTCGCTCCGCCCCGCCCCGCCGCCGCGGTCGCCCCGCCCCGTCCCTCAGCCCGCGGTCCGCGGGCGTCCCGAGGCCGTACAGCGCGTCATAGAGGCCGCGGCAGGCTGCGGGCTGCGGGGCCGCAACCGCCCGGTCAAACGTCCCGCGCTGGCCTAGTAGGAGGTCTCACGTACCTGGGTCTTCGGGCAGATCGGAGGCGCGCGCCGCCGCCCGGCTCTGGTCTCCCTGCGGCAACTCCGAGGCGCACGAGGCGGAGGCCGAGTCCGCGGAAAGTGCCTGGTTTGCGCCGCTCCACCTTTCTCGGGACGGCCCGCTCCGCCCCTTGATCCGGGCACGGCCCCGGGACTCCTGACCGCGCGCCGCGCGCGCACTGTATGGGCGGGCTTCCGCTCAGGGGCCAGGCAAGCACGCGGCCGCACACGCATCTCCGTTCTGGAGCGGTCTCAGAGGCACCCGGTGTCACGCGTCCTCGCTTCATTGCCCGGCTCGAGGGTTACCAGCACGGTTGCTCCAAGATGCACTTACAGGCTCAGGGCCCCTTAACTTTTGTAACTAAGAAAACTCGAAGCCGTTTAAACCTCAAATAACTCTACCGTTGCCGTTAGTGGATGTTTTCCATAGAGTGGCCAATTGTGTAGCTTTCTTGGGGCGCGAAAAATACCCCACAAAAGGGGAATCTCCAGTACTTTAAATCATCAATAGTGGAACACTTGAAACGCGCGCACACTTCAAACTTGCTGCAAATTCCAGAACAAGCCCCTGACACGGGCTTTGGCTCTGTGCCCAGCTCACGATCCTGGAAAGTTTAGGATTGTTGGTGTTATTTACTTATTCTGCAAAGGATAAAAACTTGTTTGTTACAGAATGAAGTCTTGATCTATATTTTTTTCTTGCTAAAAAAAAGAATACAATGTCCCCTGGCTGGACTAATTGTAACCCGGTAGAGTGCTTTCCTAGAGCAAAAGCCCTGATGTTGATCCCAGATCCCCAGCACCATAAAGACCAAGGAAGCCGGGCGGTGGTGGCGCACGCCTTTAATCCCAGCACTCTGGAGGCAGAGGCAGGTGGATCTTTGTGAGTTCGAGACCAGCCTGGTCTACAAGAGCTAGTTCTAGTACAGGCTCCAAAGCCACAGAGAAACCCTGTCTCGAAAAACAAAACAAAACCAAGGAGGAGATTCAGAAGTTCATGGTCATCCCCAGCTATTTAACAAGACCCTAGCCACAAAAAAAGAAAGAAAGAAAGAAAAAAAAAAAACATACTATGAATATCCACTGCTGAAAACATCGTTAAACATGCCTCCATTCTTCCCCAAATCTCTGTGTTGTGGTTCTGGCGCTTTAAGAGAAAAGCCACGCCCAGTCCCTCCCCCATCTGCACAGGTATAAGACACACCAGGCATTTCCAGGCACAAACACTGGACAGGAGCAGAGACCAGCTATGCCAGGCACAAGCACTGGACAGGAGCAGAGACCAGCTATGCCAGGACACCTGCACCCAGACTTCTCAGGCCCCCCCCAAAGACTACGCCCACTAATAAGCTGGAAGCAGTCTTGAGAATCCGCGGCCCCAATTCCTTTTGACCTGTGGTGTCTAACCGCCTGCTTTTTTATTATAAAACAAGAGGTGGAAATGTTGTGGTTCTGGCGCTTTAAGTGAAAAGCCACGCCCAGTCCCTCCCCCATCTGCTGAGGCAGGCTGATCTTCAGCTTCCCGCCTGAGAACTTTCCTCTCAGAGAGGCAGGTTCTGTCTCTCTCCCCACTTCTCCCACACACACACACTTCTGTCTGTCTCTTCTCTGTCTCCTCTTTCTCCCCCTCTCTCTCTGTCTCTCTTCTCCCCTTCCCCATTTCCTCTCCATAACCCTAATAAACATTTAACTTTACTCGCCTATCCATGTCTCTGGCTCCTGCCTGCCCGCCAAGTGTCTCCCTGCCTGGGACCAGCCACCGCTTGGGGGACTGGCAGCCATCTCTGCCTGGGACTGGCTGCTCTCAGGGCCTGCCGCCACAAGGCCTGCTACCACTGCTTGGGGACCTACAGCGTCTCTGCTGCCTACTGCCGCCGGGGGTCCTGCAATATTTTTAATTTTTTATAACACTCTGTACAATACGTATCAAAATACAAGTAGATACTCACTAATTCAGCACTTCCCCGAATGTCTGCTAACACATTAAATGCTACCACCACTGGTATCTTTAATTTTTGTGTATTTGCCGGGCGGTGGTGGCGCACGCCTTTAATCCCAGCACTCGGGAGGCAGAGGCAGGCGGATCTCTGTGAGTTTGAGACCAGCTTGGTCTACAAGAGCTAGTTCCAGTGCAGGCTCCAAAGCCACAGAGAAACCCTGTCTCGAAAAACCAAAAAAAAAAATTTGTGTATTTTCATTTTTTTCAGTTACAATAGCACCTACCAAAAGTTACTATTTGTGTTTCAGCGGTTTCTTCTTTCAGAAAACTACTACAGTGTTACTAAAATGACCAAATGAGATAATATATAAAAGTACTTTATAAGAGCTGGAGAGATGCTCAGCAGTCAAGAGCACTGGTTGCTCTTTCAGAGGTCCCAAGTACAATTCCCAGCACTAACAAGGCAGCTCACAACTGTCCAGTTCCAGGGGATCTGACACACACTCACAGACATACTTGTAGGCAAAACACCAAAATACATAAAATAAAAAAATGAAATAAATAAAAGTACTTTATAGCCAGGCAGTGGTGGCGCATGCCTTTAATCCAAGCACTCAGGAGGCAGAGGCAGGTGGATTTCTGTGAGTTAAGAGTCCAGCCTGGTCTACAACAGCTAGTTCCAGGACAGGCTCCAAAGCTACAGAGAAACCCTGTCTCAAAGAAAAAAAAAAAAACAACCAACAACAACAACAACAAAAAGTACTTTATAGACTCAAGTGTGGCTGAGCTGCCATACTTACCGATCTCACGAAGCAGCTGAGGAATCCTGGCTGCTCACCCCTGCGCAGCCCTGCCAGTAACTGAGTCACTCCACTAGGCTGTCAGCAGGTCCTAGAATGTCTATCCTTCAGGCAGAGCTAAGTTAAACGACCTTAGAGAAGTTAGTCAAACAGGGCATTTGCCAGATTTCCATGAATTTATAGCCTGGTTGAGGAAGCAAAAAGAGGTAAATATTCAACAAATATGTCTCGGGGGCTGGGCGGTGGTGGTGGCACACGCCTTTAATCCCAGCACTCCAGTGGCAGAGGCAGGCGGATCTCTGTGAGTTCGACAGCCTATAAGAGCTAGTTCCAGGACAGGCTCCAAAGCTACTGTCAAACCAAATATGTGTGTGTGTGTGTGTGTGTGTGTGTGTGTGTGTGTGTGTGTGTGTGTGTGTCGGGCAAATATATGCCAGGTTCTGAGGCTACAACAATGAACAATGCTGATAGAGTTCTTGTCTTCCTGGACCTTGTGTTCCAGAGTGTGAGGCATACAAAATCAGACACTGGTCAATGCTATGGCGGGGAAGCAGGCTAAAGCAAGAGCATGCTAATTTTAGATGAGCTAACCAGGGAAGGCTGCTCTGAGGTACTGATATTTGAGGAGGGACTTAAGAGACTGGGCTGTGACCATCTAAGGAATGATTTATTAGACAGAGTAGCAAGTCCAAAGGCCCTGAGGCAGAAATCTGCTTGGTGTATAACATAATAAGGCCATTAATTAAATATTGAATGTGTGGCACAGACTCATACAGTTTAGGTTCTGGAGGATTCCTTGCAAGTTATCCAGAGATGGCCTGCTTGATAAAGTGCTTCCTGTAAGAATGAAGACTTAAACCTAAGCTGGGCGGGGGTGGTGCACGCCTTTAATCCCAGCACTCGGGAGAGAGGCAGGCAGATCTCTGTGAGTTCGAGACCAGCCTGGTCTACAATAGCTAGTTCCAGGACAGCCTCCAAAGCCACAGAGAAACCCTGTCTCGAAAAACCAAAAAAAAGAAAGAAAAAAAAAAAAAGACTTAAACCTGATCCCCAACACCCACATAAAAAAGCAGGCATAGTGGTTTCTGCTGGATATTCCAGCGCAGCTCGACCAACCGAGCCCACTTGGCAGGCTCCAGGTCCTGGTCAGAGATCTGTCTCATTAGCAAGACTGAGCTGGCAAGATGGTTCGGTGAAGCTGCTTGGATTCACTCAGTAGAAGGAAAGAAACCACCTCCCTGAGTTGATCTCTGACCTCCACATGTGTGCAGTGGCACACACACACAGACCACACACACACACAAAGTAAAAAAATGCTGCAAACACAAAAATCATCCAGCCTAGTAGATGGCTCAGTGGTTAAGAGCACTGGCCATTCTTCCAGAGGACCTGGGTTCAATTCCCAGCACCCACATGGCAGCTCACAACTGTCTGTAACTCCAGTTCCAGGGGATCTTATATGATACCTTTGCACCAATGCATATAAAATAAAGTTAAATAAATTATAAAAAAAATCATCCAGCCTATATACCTGCTATAGTAGCACAAGACTAATTCCAGATACTTTGGGAGACTGTATTACTCAAAACAATCTAAAGTATATTGACAAGGGAAGAAAAAAAGAACACAGCTATGACAAACCTAGGCATTTTTCTCCATGATCCAGTATCCTGTTTGTTTTCAGTGTGCTTCTTCCTGATGAGTTGATTGTCTTAACTTGGACGATGTGGTGAAGCACTCAAGTTCCACACAGTCCAAAGTGGAGAAATGAAAATTAGCCAAGAATCACATAAATTTAAATGTGTTTACTGAGTTATTGGATAAAATGGGAAATTACACATACAAACTGCCACATGATAATTTTGTCATTAATAATCATCATTATAACTAATTCTATGATTGTATGTGATTAACTTACTCATCTCTGGCTAAGAACTGTGAGTGACACCTATATACTAATTAGAATCTTCTGTGTTTAGGCTGTGAAGCATTTGTTTGAGGTATTAATAATCTGAGATTTAGTCCCCATTTACATATTTGCCCCCTTTAGTACAAAATATATACCATCAACACACTATTTTTCGCTCTCATAAATAAAGAGGATTCCAAGCACAGAAATATTTTCCAATAGCTCTTCAAAATAAGCAACACGAGGGCTGGAGAGATAGATGGCTCAGAAGTTAAAAGCACTGGCTGCTCTTCCAGAGGTCCTGAGTTCAATTCCCAGCACCCACATGGTGGCTCACAACCATCTGTAATGGGATCTGCCCTCTTCCGGCATGTACATAATAGCCGAACATTGTATGCATAATAAATAAACGAATCTTTACAAAAAAAAAAGAACAATGAAAAAATCCTTTGTTTGTTTTTGTTTTTCGAGACAGGGTTTCACTGTGTAGCTTTGGCTGTCCTGGAACTCACTTTGTAGACCAGGCTGGCCTTAAACTCACAGAGATCTGCCTTGCCTCTGCCTCTGGGTGCTGGGATTAAAGGCATGTGCCACCTCTGCCTGGCCAAAAGCCTGTATCTTATTAAAGACAGTCAAAATGTCTTCTACTATTCAAGAAACAAAACACAAGTTGCTACATCTCAGGGATCTTTGGTGTGTGGATGTATTTCTGATGGCTAAATTTACATGTCAAATATTATTTCTGCGAGTGTGGCAGGGTATTTCAATAAAATAAAAAGCATTAGAATCAGTGACTGAGTCAAGCAGATGGCCCTCCCATTGTGGGTAGCCTCCCTCACCCAGTCTCATAATCCATTCATTGAGACCTGGATAGAAAAGAAAAGAAAGAAAAGAAAATTTGCTTTCTATGCCTGATTGCTCATACTGGAACACCAGACTTCTGCTCTTAACTGGAATGCCATCAGCCCTCTAGGTCACAGGGATATAGCACTAGCTTCCCTGGACCACCAGGGTGGAGATGGTAAACCACAGGGTTTTTCAGTCTTTCTAAGCATATGAATCATTTCCTTATAATGCAATGAAATTCATATGTGTGTATACATATATATACACATATATATACGTATATATGTATACACATATATATATGTATATCCTACTTTTTTTTCTGGAAAACAACAACACAGACAGTGGTGCTAAAAATGGCCCCAGAGCCAGGCGGTGGTGGCGCATGCCTTTAATTCCAGCACTCAGGAGGCAGAGGCAGGTGGATCTCTGTGAGTTCGAGGTCAGCCTGGTCTACAAGAGCTAGTTCCAGGATAGACTCCAAAGTCACAGAGAAACCCTGTCTCAAAAAACCAAAATAAATAAATAAATAAATAAATATGGCCCCAGAGAAGCAGAATATACATAGGGATCTCTGGTGTTAGCATTGGAACCTTTAAAAAGTAGAGACTTCTTAGAAGGAGTTCAATTCCCAGCAACCACATGGTGACTAACAACCATCTGTAATGGGGTCTGGTACCCTCTTCTGGCCTGCAGACATACACACAGACAAAATATTGTATACATAATAAATAAATATTTATTTTTTAAAAAAAGCACCTGACAGAAACAAGTTAAAGGGGGAAAGAAAAGCATGGTGAGAGGCAGGTGGATCTCTGTGAGTTTTAGGCCAGCCTGGTCTACAAGAGCTAGTTTCCAGGAAAGGCTCTAAAGCTACAGAGAAACTCTGTCTTGAAAAACCAAAAAAAAAATTGAGACGGGCGGTGGTGGCTCACGCCTTTAATCCCAACACTCAGGAGGCAGAGGCGGGCGGATCTTTGTGAGTTTGAGACCAGCCTGGTCTACAAGAGCTAGTTCCAGGACAGGCTCCAAAACCACAGAGAAACCCTGTCTCGAAAAACCAAAAAAAAATTGATAATTAAAAAGCTTATTAT
>JAQHUG010000066.1:3808515-3844202 GCA_028555095.1 Dicrostonyx torquatus | reverse complement strand
TTCGGTTCCATTGGTCCTCCTGTCTGTTCTTATGCCACCCAGCTTTTTTTATTCATTTGTTTTGTTTTTTTGTTTTGTTTTTCGAGACAGGGTTTATCTGTAGCTTTGGAGCCTATCCTGGAACTAGCTCTTGTAGACCAGGCTGACCTCAAACTCACAAAGATCTGCCTGCCTGTGACTCCCAAGTGCTGGAATTAAAGGCGTGCGCCACCATGACCCAGCAGTCTACATTTTTTCTAAGAGGTTTCTTTTTTTTTCTTTTTTTGGTTTTTTTGAGACAGAGTTTTTCTGTAGCTTTGGTGTCTGGCCTGGAATTAGCTCTTGTAGATCAGACTGGCCTCAAACTCACAAAGATCTGCCTCCTCTGCCTTCAAGTACTGGGATTAAAGGCATGTGCCACCACCACTGGGCTCTTTCTAAGATTTCTACTTGATTTTATGTGTATGTGTGTTTTGTCTGCCTGCTTACATGTATGTGTATCACATGAGTGCCCGGTGTCCTCAGAGTCAAAAAGGGCATCAGAGTGCCTAGAACTGGATTTACAGATGGTTGTAAGACTATATGAGGATTCTGGGAATAGGTTTTCTATAATGCAATAATAAGTTTTTCCACCGACAGACAATGCCAGATGAAGCCAAAATGAAAAAGTAAAAGAGCAGGTTTATTTGAACAAAGCAACTCCTGTTAAAGCTTCCATCCCCGGGGTTGGAGAAGTCACACGCCCAAATTAAAGCAGAGAGCTTATATACCCTGTAGGCAAGGGGTGAAAATGTGTCCTCCACATTCTGACTTTGTGCCCAAGTATGGTCAAAAGCTGACTGCTTTGGGCAGGGTCTTGGGCTGCTGGCGACTTGAGGGGAGAAGCTGCTGCAGCTGCCAAGAATGCAGATCTGGGCACTGGGCTGTTTGGAGCCTTTTCTTTGTTAGAGATTTTCTGAGAGGGTGAAGTTTGGAGAGAGAGGAATGGGGCTTTCTGGTTCAAGCAGGAGTGAGCTGGAGGTTCCAGCCAAACACTTGAAGCTATTCTGATCAGCTGATAATGTCCCTCTTTTCTAAAACACATGGGTTCTTCAGGATGTGTGGATTGGGCTGGGAGTTGGCTCAGCAGCTGACAGACAGCATTGATTGTTCCTCCAGTGGACCCAGGTTCTATTCCCAGTACCCACATGGTGACTCACATTGTCTGCAACTCCAGCTTTGGGGATTGATGAATTCTTCTGGCCTCTGAAGGCATTAGGCATACATGTGGCACACACATTTATATATACATATATACATACATGCAGACAAAATATTCATATACATAAAACAAAATAATGATGATGAAGAAATTATGCATGGTATCTTGGAGCTGAGTTGTGCTTGCTGCTTTGACACCACACTTTTCAAGACATGAAAAAGAAGCGATGAGCTTCTCATTGCAGGGACAAAAATCTTAGAAACAGAGTCTATAGTTCTTAATTTGGTCTCTAACTCATTAAAAAGAACATCACTGAGATCAAGAGGGCAGCAGCTTCCACACGCAGTCTTTCTTCTTTGGCAACGGTTCCTGGGATGAGTCAGTAGTGCCCTCGTCTTTCTTAGGAAAATCAAGCAGAACACTGACATGCGCTCCTGCAGTTCTTCCTGAGCCAGCACTGAGAACCAGAACTTCGGCATGGGTCCTGCTTCCATTCACCGTGAGCTCTCAGTTTCTGTTTTCCTCCTGGATCATCCTCTTCCTCCCCAGTGTGGAGCCGCTGTCTCTGTCCTTTTTATTTTTTTCTTCTTTCCTGTACCGTTTTCACTCTTCTCAGGTGGTAGCTGAATAGCAAATTGACAGGGTTTCTGTGTGTCAAGGCTCAAGAGCTTTAAGAGAACCACTTACTGCTTGCTTCTTGGGATTGACATGTTGAAGTGGTATGGGAGTGAGATTCTTTTTGTTTGTTTTTGTTTTTTGAGACAGGGTTTCTCTGTAGCTTTGGAGCCTGTCCTGAAACTCGCTCTGTAGACCAGTCTGGGCTCAAACTCACAGAGATCCGCCTGTATCTGTCTCTCTAGTGCTGGGATTAAAGGAGTTTACCACTACCGCCTGGCTTGTTATGAGATTCTTAAACTCAAGACAGAGAATTTAAGAAAAAAAGATTATTATGTGTGTGTGTGTGTGTGTGACATGTATGAATGTGGACCTAAAAATGTCACGTTTGTGGAGGCCAGAGGACAACGTTTGGGAGTCAGTTGTCTCTCCATCAAGGGTTATGGGGGTTAAGTTTAGACCATCAAACAGCAAACATCCCCACCCACTGAGCCTTATCACTAGCCTGTGAAAAATCAATTTCCTTAAATAAAAAATTGGTTTTAGCTGGGCAGTGGTGGCACACACCTTTAGTATCAGCACTCGGAAAGCAGAGGCAGGAGGGTCTCTGAATTTGAGGCCCAGCCTGGTCTATAGAGCAAGTTCCAGAACAGCCAAGGCTACACAGAGAAACCATCTCAAAAAATTTTTTAGTATTTCACATGTAAGTACTGTTATTTACATCATTTCCACCCATTTTTCTCCCCGCTCCAATTCTTCCCATGTTCCCTTAACTCCCTCTCAAATTCACAACCTATTGTGTGTATGTGTGTAATCTGCTGAGTTGTTTAGTGTTGTTACTATACCCAAGTTTAGGGCTTACCACTTGGTACTGAATAACCTCAGAAGGTTTGTCCCTGGAGAAAACACTTTTCCCAGCAGCCACAGATTGCTTATAGCTCTTCTTCTAGGTAGGGCTGTGTTCCTCCACCCACACTGGCATGTCAACAGTGTTGTCATTACGTAGGTCTTATTCAGGCAATCATATTTGTCGATTTCATGGGTGTGGCATCCCTGTCATATCTACATGGCACAATTTTGCCAACTCTCTCTTCTTTGACTGTCTCTGAGCCTTAGGTGTAGGTGTTGCAGTGTAGATGTGCCCTTGCCTGGGCAATCCAGTCACTTATTCTCTTCATTTTGACCAGCTGGTGGCTCAGTAGATAAAAAGAACTAGATACATTAGTAGTGTCCTATTGCTGTGATAAAATACCTTGACAAGGCAACTTAACAAATTGTTTCTTTTGGTCTTATAGTTTCAGAGGGTTATGATCTATAATGGTGGGGACAGCAGTAGCCAGATGTGATGTCTGGAGCTAGAAGCTGAAAGCTCCCATGTGAAATACAAGCAGGAAGCAGAGAGAGCTAACTGGGAATGCTATGTGGCTTTTGAAAATTTGAAGCTTGCTCAGAATGACACACCTCCACTAGTAAGGCCACTGTGGGAGTTTGCATGCAATTGGTCCCCATAAGCTCACAGCTGGTGCAGGAGACTTGTCTGTATTCTGTCAATCATGTTTTAAATAAATGCTGATTGGCCAGGTAGGAAGTATAGGCGGGTCAACCAGACAGGAAGTAGAGGCAGGGCGAGGAGAATGTCTGGGAAGCAGGAAGCTCCCTTGGCATTCCTGTACAGACCACCAAGGAAGCAGGATGTGTCCCTGTCCCAGCTGAGTAAAGGTACTGGCCATGTGGCTGACAATGGGTTAATATAAGCTATGGGAGCTGGTAGGAAGACTGAGCTAATGGGCCAATCAGTGTATAACCTAATGTAGACTCTCTGTGTCTCTGTGTGATTTTCTTTGGGGCTTGCCGGCTGTGGGGTACTGGGCGGGACAGTAACCAACGAGCAGGCCCCTCATGTTACACACAGCAGTGGCACTATAAGAAAGTGTGGCTTTGTTGGAATAAGAAGTGTGAGCTAGTAGGCCAAGCAGTGTTGTAATAATACAGTTTCTGTAAAACTGTGTAATAATTTTTGGGTCTGGGTGGTCGGGAAATGAAAGAGCGGCCTCAGTGTGTCACTGTGAGTGGACTTTGAGGTCGCATACATGCTCAAGCCACATGCAATATTTCAGACTAGTTCATCTTGCCTTTAGGATTAAGAAGTAGCTCCTCCTCCAGCAGCATGTCTGCCTGCACGCCATCATGTCGCACCATGATGACAATGTACTAAACCTCTGAAAATGTAAGCCACCCCAAAGAAATGTTTTCCTTTCTAAGAGTTGCCATGGTCATGGTGTCTCTTCACAGCAATAGGAACCCTAAGACAGCCACACCTCCTACGCCTCCCCTCAAAACACCACCAACTAAGACTAAATAATCAAATGCCTAGGACTTTTGGGGGGCATCTCATCCAAAATATTATACTGTGCATTTCTGATGTCCCGAGTTCAAATCCCAATCCCACAGTGGCGAGAACCAGACTCTTGGAACTTTTTTTTTGGGGGGGGGTTATTGAGACAGGGTTTTTCTGTAGCTTTGGAGCCTGTCCTGGAACTAGCTCTTGTAGACCAGGCTGGCCTTGAACTCACAGAGCTCTCCCGTCTCTGCTTCCTGAGTCCTGGGATTAAAGGCATGTGACATACTGCCCAGCTGGAACTTGTCTTTTGACCTCCATGTATGCACCTATCCACTTCATAATAAGTAAAATATTTATTAAGCAAGGCATGGTGGTATATGCCCGTTAGTCCCAGCACTCAGAAGTTAGAGGCAGGTGGATCTATGTGAGTTCCAGGACAGCCTGGGCTACACAGGGAAAACCTGTCTCAAAAAAGCAAAACAAAATATTTGTTAAAATCTCATAAACCCAATTCTGTTCATAGGGAATTAAGAGGCAGAAGTGTTGGAACCATTCTGGAGCAGTCAGGCTGGTGTGATGGGAGGCTTGCTAATGCTGGTCCATTACCACATTGTTCAGTGGTCACCTTTGGAATGTAGATTCTAATGTACAGATATTGTATATCACCTATGATTTTACTCCTACATATACTTTTGGAGGTAACTGAAGCATAATTATTATCATAATAGTAATTTCCTTTTAGGATAGTTGTTGCTGTCTTAAACGCTGTTCTATTGCTGTGAAGGTACATCATGGCAAAGGTAACTATTATGAGAATGGATTTAACTGGGGACTGGCTTACAGTTTCAGAGGCTTAGTCCATTATCATCATTTAGGGAGCATGGTGGCATGAGGACAGACACTGGAGCAGTAGCTGAGAATTACATCCTGATTCATAGGCAAAGAGAGACTTTCGGCTTGGCATGGGCTTTTGAAACCTCAAAGTTCACCCACAGAGACATACTTCTTCCAACAAGGCCACATCTTAGTCCTTCTAATCCTTTCCAATAGTGTCACTCCCTGGTGACTTAGCATCAAATCTATGAGTCTATGGGACCATGCTTTCTTATTTATTTATTTACTTACTTACTTATGTTTTTCAAGACAGGGTTTTTCTGTAGCTTTGGAGCCTGTCCTGGAACTAGCTCTTGCAGACCAGGCTGGCCTCAAACTCACAGAGATCCTCTGCCTCTGCCTCCCAGAGTGCTGGGATTATAGGCGTGTGCCACCACCGCCCGGCTCCATTCTTATTTAGATCACAACTGCTAATGTATGAAATAAAACTACTTTCTGGTAGTGTGACTGTGTTTTCTGTGTTCCTATTAGATGTACTTACTGGTTCTGGTGGCTTTCTTGAGTGTCCCCCTGGACTTTCTGCATCTATATCAACATTAACTGAAGGCATTCTTTCTCTTTTCTAACAGCTCTATTTCTTCAAATCATTTATGGGTTTTGAGACAATGTCTTTCTATGTAGCTTGGGCTGACCTCAAACTCTTGGCACTCCTCCTGCCTTAGCCTCCAGAGTCTGAGGTTATAGGTGTGTACCACCATTCCAGCTGGGTGGGTTTTTTTGTTGTTTGTTTTTGAACTGGGGCTTCACCAGACTGGCCAGGTACCATTTTGTATTTAACTTTATCTACCTACCTACCTATCTACTTATGATTTTTCAAGACAGGGTTTCTCTTGGCTAGCCTTATTAATTTATTCATTTATTTACAATTTTTCGAGACAGTGAGACAGGGTTTCTCTTGGTTAACTTTGGCTGTCCTGGAGCTCACTCTGTAGACTAGTCTGGCCTTGAACTCAGAGAGCCACCTGCCTCTGCCTCTCGAATGCCGGGATTAAAGGTGTGTGCCACCACTGCCCGGCTAGTCTCATTTTGTAATGGGTGCGATTTCTGTATTTTCTGAATGTGGTGAGAATAGGAATTCTTTTCCTTTATTTTCAGTGCTGAGGATGCCTAGACATAAGACATACAAGGCATGTGCTCCATTACTGAGCTACATTCCCAGCCCAGAAAAACTTTTCTTGATGATCTTAAGCCAAAATAATTCAATGTTTTGGCCAGATATGGTAGCACACAACTGTAGTTCAGTCAGTTGGATGTGGAGGTAGGGTCAGGAATTTGAGGTCATCCTCAGCTGTAGTGGGCTTAAGACCAGACTAAGCTATAAGACAACTCCCCCCACCCTTTTTCTGGGGGGGGGGTTCTCTGCCACCTTCCCAGCCCTAGTGCTGCAAGAGAAGCAGGATTATTAAGCTGGTGTCATGGAAAAGTAGGAAGACCTTTTTTTTTTTTTTTTTCCCCTCTTTGGGTTTTTCGAGACAGGGTTTCTCTATGTGTCTCTGGCTGTCCTGGAACTCACTCCTGAGACCCACCTGCCTCTACCTCCCTGAGTGCTGGAGTGCTGGGGCTAAAGGTGTGCGCCACTACTGCCCGGCTTGGGAAGACTCTTTAAAATCCTAAAACCAGGGCTGAAGATTGCTCAGCAGAGAACCTGAGTTCAGATACCAAACCACAATACATTTGAGGCCAGTCTGGGCTAAATGAGATTCTATCTCCCCCCAAAAAAAAAACTTCTAATAAAGAATCTTGCATAGCTTTATACTCCAACACTTACAAGTTTGTAGTTCTGGTGAACGATCCTAGATTTTGTCTTTTTTTTTTTTTTTTTTTTAAGGACCATTTCTGTTTTGCCTTAGTTATCCTTGGAACTTCCAGAATTTGCTCTACAACTGGGGAGTGTATTCAGGACTTTTCCATTTCCCTGTTGCTGTAGAGCAACTCGGGCTGAACCACCCCTGCTTCAGAGCCTGGCTTTTTCAATATGCGCCACCTCACCTTGTGCTGTGCTGCCTTACAGCTTAGTAAAACAAATCCACGACACTCACCCATTCAAATACCTCTGTGTGCCCTGTGCTTGACTGTCCACTCTGTTCCAAGGACAGAGCATGGGAAGCATGGGAAGGACAGAATCGGAAACCCTCTTCTCTTTGAAATGGGTACGACAAATAGATGAGCCAGATCTCTGAACCTAATCTTGAACTTAACTCTTTAGCCTTGAACTCAAATGTAAAACTCACTGAGGGGAAGGAGTCCTTTCGACAAACACATGCTATAAAAAATCTGGGCCAAAGACCTGGCTGCAGCAATCATAAAACACGTATAGCCATAAACTCTATCATCCAGGAGAATAAAGTAAAAGACTGTTGTGTATGGCAAACCCTTCCACTTCCCATCCCAGTCATCTCTACTTACAGAGTCTCATGAACTCAGTGACTCCTCAGCACTGATAAAAATCCCGGCTTTTCAAAAACCTCTACTAGACAGGAAATACTGTTTATCAGGCCACAGCACACATGAAATGCAATGCTAGCAGGTGATTCATGCAGCTACAGAACTAGGGGGAAATTACAGCCTACATCACTGCAACTGAGATCTGCTGCTGAACATTCTGATCAGGCAAATAGATGGATGCGGGCAGACCAGGGATAAGGCCCAGCTTGAGTGCTATTTTCTTTTTCTTTATTGATATTGAGCTCTACATTTTTCTCTGTTCCCTTTCCTGCCTCTCCCCTCCCCCTTCAACCCTCCCCCAATGTCCCTATGCTCCCAATTTACTTAGGAGATCTTGTCTTTTTATACTTCCCCATGTATATTACGTCTATGTAAGTCTCTCTTAGTGTCCACATTGTTGTCTAAGTTCTCTGGGATTATGGTTTGTAGGCTGGCTTTCTTTGCTTTATGTTTAAAAACCACCTATGAGTGAGTACATGTGATAATTGTCTTTCTGTGTCCAGGTTACCTCTTGAGTGCTATTTTCAAGGATAATGAGAGGTGGTACCAGAAAGTCATGGTGTTATCCTTTTGTAAGCTCTGTTGTGAAGCAAACTACCCAAGAATGTGTATACTTAGGGTTACAAAAAATAACTGTAGAACACAAAATAGCCAGTTAAAAGTTATTTATTCAAAAATATTTTAAACTAATTATTTTCTTTTTCTTTCTTTTGTTTTGAGACAGGGTTTCTCTGTGTAGCCCTGGTTGTCCTGTCTACTCCTTCTGTAGACCAGGCTAGGCTTGAACTCGGAAATCTACCTGACTCTGTCTTCTGAGTGCTGGGATTAAAGGCATGTGCCACCAGGCCCAGCTTTTTCTACTAATTCTGATTCTATATCAAATTAAGATGGGTTTTGAGCAGTTATACAGAATAACTACTCAGAACCCCTAAACAGAGTGCAAACCCCTCATTAGCTCTTTAAATTCAAGTCACTTACTTCACAAGAGTCATAATAGGTATACAGTACTTTCATATCAAAATATTTTATAAAGCTTATATTCATATTTCAGTTAAAACTTAGTTAATATAAAATGATACTGGCTTTAAAGAACATCCAAACAATGCCTTAATTTCTTTTCTTACAAAGTCCAAGGACATAACTGTCTGAAGTCTCTTCACTGCCCACAAAATAATTAAGAACCACTTGAGGGCTAGGGGTGTGGCTAGCGCTTGCCTAGCAGCAGCAGGGTCCTGAACCGAGAAGGACAAACCAGGACCACCTGAGAGTATGGTGCATTTCCACTGGCTAAAATATGGTGGAAATGGAACAGAAGGCCAGGGATTTCTGGTCATAACACACATTTCCTGCAGGTTCTCAACTTCAAACTATTATACAAAACAGAGGCTTTATTTAAAAGATGGCCTTTGTAGGCCAGGTGTGGTGTTGAATGCTTTAAATCCTAGCAATTAGGAAACTGAGGCAAGTAGACCTCTGTGAATTCTCAGTCAGGCAGGGCTACCTAGGGAGAACCATCTCAAAAAAGAAACAAGAGGCTTTTGGAAGCATGTACATTCAAAGGAAACCCTTTAGTATTCTTAGAGTTTAATCTGCTGGGAGAAGCAAGCAGACTCTCGCTCTATTTTCTCAAAAGAGCTTTGGGTTTTGAGAAAAGCGTGCATGCCAGCCAGGCTTGCAGCTGCTGAGCCAACCCCAGCTCTGGTCCTCCTGATGGTTTAAGAATTCAGTCTTTTCTCAACAGTCTCCTGGTAAGCAACAAACCGTCTCAAGTTCATCTTCACGTTGTCAAGAACACACAGCTGATCTGGACTGTATTTGCCCCTGCCCTCTTTCCGTATCTGATAAGAGAGACAGAATGAGATTATGTCATCTAATTTGTTATTGTTTAAACAAAATAACTTTTCTTTTTTAAAATGGTTATTCGAGATAGGATTTTTCTGTGTAGTTTTGGCGCCTGTCCTGGAACTCACTCTGTAGACCAGGCTGGCCATGAACACACAGAGATCCACCTGCCTCTTCTTAAGTGCTGGGATTAAAGGCATGTGCCACCACTGCCTGGCTTCAAGTAACTATTTTATAAGCAAATATAAAGTTTTACTTTCAGATTAAATAGAATACAATACGTGAAGAAAAGAAAAATGAAAACATGCTCATTTTTTTTCTTTTTCCATTTTCACTGAGGCACTCCCTCAGTCAAACCCAGAGCTTGCTGATTTAGCTAGACTCACTAGCCAGCTTGTTCTTGGGATCATCTCTCTCTACCTTCTCAGGCTTGAATTCCACCCAGCATTTTGGTGGGTAAATACTGACCTAGTTTTCACAGCTGCATGATAAGTACTCTAACCACTAAACCATACCCCAACCTGAATACACACATAAAAATTATAGTTACAAGCCAATTGCACGCCTTTGATCCCAATACTCTGGAGGTGGTGGCAGAGGGATCTCTGAGTCTGAGACCAGCCTGGTCTACATAGTGAGTTCTCAGACAAAGTTACAGAGAGATCATATCTCAACAAAAACAAAACACCAAAAGGGAAAAAGATGTTACAGAAATGAGAGCCATAGATAAAAAGATTGAAATTTATGGAATGTAAATCATTACTCACACCTAGTCTTTTTAAAAAGCAGTTTTATTTTATCTTTTTTTAAAATCTATTTATTTATTATGTATACAGTATTCTCGGTATTCTGTCTGCATGTATACCTGCAGGCTAGACAGAGAACCAGATCTCATCACAGATGGTTAAGCCACCATGTGGTTGCTGGGAACTGAACTCAGGACCTTTGGAAGGGCAGGCAGTGCTCTTAACCATTGAAGCCATCTCTCTAGCCCATTTTTATTTATCTTTTAATTGAAAATTTTTATTTGTATGAACATTTTGCTTGCATGTATGTTATGTGTACCACATGAGTGACTAGTACCCATGGAGATAAGACAATGAATCCCCTGGTACTGGAGTTAAGACGGTTGTGAACCATCATGTGGATGTAGGGAGTTGAAGCTGAGTCTCTACAAAAGCAGTAAGTGCTCTAAGTCACTAAGCCATCTCTCCAGTCCCTTTATTTTATGTGTATGGACATTTTGTATGATTGCATGTCTGTGTATCATATGTCTGCAGTGC
Organism: Dicrostonyx torquatus; assembly: GCA_028555095.1. Lineage (NCBI taxonomy): Eukaryota > Metazoa > Chordata > Mammalia > Rodentia > Cricetidae > Dicrostonyx > Dicrostonyx torquatus. The sequence continues at coordinate 3,833,602 of JAQHUG010000066.1, read as the reverse complement.
CCATTGAGGCCAGAAGAGGGTGTTAGATCCCCTGGAACTAGAATTACAGCTAAGTAATCATGTGGGTGCTGAGAACAGAACCCAAGTCCCCTGGAAGAGCAGCCAGTGCTCTTAACAGGGACCATCTCTCCGGCCCTCATCTCTAGTCTTAAGCACTAGTTTTCAAGTTTTAGTACAGCACCTGTAGGATTTCCCACAGCATGGGCTGGTAGGGCTCCTACTGGTACCCTTATTAACTTTCTGATTGAGAGGCCAGGAGCTGAGGGCTAAAATCCACATTTGGAACAAGACAAGAGGTAATGCCGTGAGTACTGGGAGGGGAGGACACCTTTGAGATAGCATAGCTTTAGACAAATTTCTTTTTGGTTTGTTTTGTTTTTTGAGACAGGGTTTCTCTGTGTAGCTTTGGAGCCTGTCCTAGCACTAGCTCTTATGGTCCAGGCTGGCCTCAAACTCACAGAGATCCACCTGCCTCTGCCTCCTGAGTGCTGGGATTAAATGTATGCACCACCACTACCTGGCACTTTAGACAAATTATTTAGTTCACCACATGGAGTTGTATTCAAATGGAACTTGAGGCCTCTAATGCCTCTATTTTACACAAATATATCTCCATTTTTACACAAATGGGCTTCACTTTAAAACTGTAGGTTAAGTATCTACAAGTAATACAAACCAAAAAACCAAAAAACAAACAAACAAACAAAAAAAACCCTCAAACCACAAGATAAAGAAATTTCACTGGGGCTTACTGTAAAAACAAAAACCTATCATGAGACATTATCACTATAGCAACACATACTAAACAGGTAAGCCAACCCCATCAACAGCTTCCAATATCCAGGGTGTTTTCCCAGTTCAGAGTTTACAGAAGCTATAGAGCACTGCTGCTTCAGAGTTCTAGTCTTGTTCTACTTTGATACTGGGGATTAAACCTAGGGTCTCAAGAATGCTAAAACATATGCTACCATGAGCGACATTTGCAACCCTTATTCATTTATCTTTTGAGACAGGATCTTATTGTGCAGTCTAGGCTGGCCTGGGACTCATGATTCACCTCCAAGTTCTGGGATTAGAGGCTGGCACCACATCCGTCTGGAGGGTTTGATGACTTTGCCTAATCTGCTTTGCTGGCAGCAGAAATGGGGTAAACATTGTTCTCCTTACCTCAAAGGCTCCTTCTGCAGGAATCTAAAGGGCTTTTATGAACAATGTAGACACTATGTACTGGCATGAAAACAGGTCTTTTACAGAATTAAGCAAAAACACAAAAAAGCAGAAATATGATTATGTTATGCTATTTTTTCTGGACAGCAAAAGAAGAAATAAACCCCAGGTACATTTGTCTCTGCTAAAAGAAACACGGTCCAGTGGGGTCAGGGAGATGGCTCAGAGATTAAAAGGCACTGACTGCAATTCATAGCAACTGGTGGCCATCTGTAACTCCAGTTCCAGGGGATCTGACACCATCCTCTGGCTTTCATGAGCACTGCACATACATGGTGTACAGGCATATGTGCAGGCAAAAACATCCATAAGAATAAATATATCTGAAAAGAAATTTTAGGTGATGGGAATATAACTCAGTGGTAGAATGCTTGCCTAAAAGCAAGATGGATGGGAACAAAAGAAAGCACACAAAAAGTCCTCTAAAACGGAAAGATTCAAGTTTGTTCCTATTTCCTAGGCGCTGGGTATAACTTGGGTAGAGCACACAGACAGTACAAGGCCCCGGGTTCAATCCCCAGCACCAAAATAAATAAATAAATCAACAAATCAAAACAAAACAAGTTTAAAAGTATACAAAAGTGCCTTTTAAGCTACAGACAGTATTTCTGTATAGGAAAGCTGGTAATATCATGAAGAATGTGTCAAGATGCCACTCTGGATTCAAATTAACACAACCAAGCACCACTCTGTGGAATCACGACTCAACCAAACAAGTACTTCACTGAGTGCTCTGGATGGGGTGCTACGTTAATCACCAAGACTTAACAGGAATTCCTCAAGCACCCTCTATGCTGCCTGACCCTTCTTCCCAGAGCTGCTGACACCTGCACATTTATAAAGAAAGCAACTACAAACCTTCATCTTGAAGACTGGCTGGAATTCTTTCAAAGCTGATAACAATTTAATTTGAACTGAGGCCTTTTCAGCTTCTTCACCATCTGCAAAAACATCAAAGAGGGCATCCAAAGCCTCTCCTGTTACCACGAGGGAAGGGTCTTTGGTGGCAACTTCCAACAGAAAGCACCCAATGGTCTACAAAAATCAAACACAGGATAATGAAGGGTCAGTCTCTAGGACAAGCACTAATAAATGTGTCAACAGCTCCTGCATTCTACTTAATTAAAAAAAAAGTCTGAAGATATCACACAGTTATGAATATACCAAACATATTATGATCAAGATAAGCTAAATGTGCTATAGTTTATATTACCAAATAAAGTGAACCGAGGTCCATAATGATACAAAAAATTTATTTTGGAAACTACTGAAATTTTCCTTCTGCTTTCCTCAGGCTTCTCATTTGTGACAACAATCATTACCACCCAGGAGGTGGAGGCAGGCAGAGCTCTGTGAGTTCGAGGTCTACACAGGGAATTATATAGTGAGACCCTGCCTTGGAAAAAAAAAAAAAACAGAAAAAGAAACAAAAATCACAAAATAAGTGCCATTCTCACTTTACTTCATGCTGTGTGTGGGTTTTTTTTGGACACACAGTCTCCTGTCATTTAGGCTAGCCTCAAATTCACCATTACAGTGGGTAATGACCTTGAACTTCTGATCCTCCTACTTCTGTTCTGGGAATACAGCGGTGTGCCACCAAGCGTGGCTACTATATGCTCTTTCCTTTCCCTCCACAATTAATTATCTTTTGATGAGAACATTCCCAATTTGCAAAGGCCTCTTCCAGACTATAATAATCTGATTATAGTCTGGCTGTTGTGTGGGGGGTGATATGTAACCTTTCACGGGGACAAGGGAACGGAGACTGTTAGAATACGGAGTCTAAAGTCCAGCTGTACCATACTAGTCAGTTAACCTCTCTGGGTGCTAATTTTCTCCTTTTAATGTGAACAGTACAGATAACCTCTATGACAGTATTAGGCTGAATATCCTCGAATTCTAGAATGTACTATGAAGCATGTACCACAACATAACAAGCCTTATTTAAAAAGCCAGGCAGTGGTGGTGCACATCTTTAATCCCAGCACTCGGGAGGCAGAGACAGGCAGATCTCTGTGAATTTGAGGCCAGCCTGGTCTATAGAACGAGTTCCAGGACAGGCTCCAAAGCTACAGAGAAACCCTGTCTTGAAAAACAAACAACACAAAACAAAACAAAACAAAAGTCTTATTAAAAAAGGATGGACCATGGGGTAGGGGAGGGAAAGCTGGAGAGAGGAAGTGGGGGAGTATGATAGAAACACTATACACATGGACAAAATTTCCAGAGAATTAAAAGAAAAAAAAATGGGAGCAAACTTCCAGTTTGCAGGAAATACAGTGCACGGGGAAGAGAACTAGCAAGAAAAGGATGCAACAGACAAAATCTACTCGACAGTTCCAGGAGGTGCAGCAGCTGCTGCTAAGGTTCTAGGTCAAGAGAGATTAAGATCCCAAATTAAATATTAGGGGATTTACTTCCAAAAACAAACTTAAGGATTATCTTTCAGACAACTGGAAAATGAGAAACATGGAACAGGTATTAGACTGTTAGCTGTAGAATGCACAAGGCAGCTGTACAAAGAACTATTTGTAACAGATACAGAGTGAACCAAAAGGGGCAAACACCATGATGCCTTTTATTTACTACAACACACTCAAACTATGAGACATACTATGATAGAACAGGAATTTACATCTGCTAATGGGTATTAAAAACTCCATTATACTTTTAATTTTCATGCTTAGAAATTAGTCTAAATAAGAAATACTTCTTTTCTAGATAAGTAGTGGTGGCACGCCCCTTTTAATCCTAGCATTCAAGAGGCAAGGCAGGTGGATCTCTGAGAGTTCAAGGTCTACAAAGTGAGTTCTAGGACAGTCAGAGTTACACAAAAAACCCTATATCAAAAAAAAAAAAACACCCCTCACAAAAACAAAAACAAACAAAAAACCACCTTTCAAGCTTGAGTTTCATTAAAATGGTCCATGGCAATTTGAACTGTGAAGTAGAGAAAGTAATTATACATACAAATGCTCATCTGCACACAGATATGCCAGATAGCCAAATGCAATCATTTGTGAGTGTATTTACCAAAAACACTGAGAACAAGTCAGTGAGACAGCTCATCGGATACAGTACAGATAGCAGTAAAGCAGGACTCAAACCATATATGATATCTGTACTCACTGAACCTGAGTTCAATCTCTGGAACCATTGAAGGAAGGTCAGAACCAACTCCCAAATGTGGTTCCCTGGCTAGGCAGTAGTGGCACATCCCTTTAACCCTGGTACTGGGGGGCAGAGACAGGTGGATCTCTGAGTTCGAGGCCAGCCTGGTCTATAGGGTGAGTGTCAGGACAGGCTCCTAAGTGACACAGAGAAACTGTCTCAAAAAAAAAACAAAAAAAAACAACAAACAAACAAAAGAGTGGTCACTTGACCTACATAGACACATATACATACCCTATAGTATATGTGCACCTGTCCTTATACACACAATAATAGTAAATAAAATAAAAACCACTATTCCCGAGAGATTGTTGAGCGCCAAAGACACTCCAATTGGAGCTTGTCCTCTTTTTTTTTTTTTATTGCCCTGTTCTTTTTTTTTTTTAAAGTTTTATTTATTATGTATACAATATTCTGTCCGTATGCTTGCTGGCCAGAAGAGGGCACCAGATCTCATTACAGATGGCTGTGAGCCACCATGTGGTTGCTGGGAATTGAACTCAGGACCTCTGGAAGAGCAGTCAGTGCTCTTAACCTCTGAGCCATCTCTCCAGCCCCCTTGTCCTCTTATTGGCAAAACCGGCCTCTGGGCAAGGAACTGCCCATACCTCAACTACTGACAAAATACATAAAAGCTGGAAATGGATAAGCAGAACTGTCAAATCCTGCCAAGACAGGGTAAGATGGTTTTGAAAATTTTCTTGCCTTTAAAAATAATCTGTCAGTTATGCTAGGCCTTAGCCAAAGTTGGTTGCTTCAACACTGCAAATGTGACTTTGGGTGATTGCCCAGGTAGCCAGCTGTCTCTGTGACTTGTTACATATTTTGGAAGTTGTTTGATTGCACTTCCTAATCACTCAGGTAATGTTATTTCCCTTCTCAGATCTTTGATTGGGTTGAAGATTAGATAAATGTAGTTAGTTACTTTCTTCTCACGACTTGGCCAATTTATTGATTGCATAAGAATTAAGTTAGTTGACTGAGATGGAGGGGGGAGGGCCTTGGGCTTCCCATAGGACAGGGTATCCTGCACCATCATAAGGAAGCAGGGGGAGGGCAGTGGGGTAGTGGGGGAGCGGGAGGGCCGGGAACAAGGGGAGTAAATGTAAATTTTTCTTTTAACAATAAAAATTAAAAAAAATAAAATAAAATAAAATAAAAACCATAAAAGCTCCTGAAGCAGTACAGAATGAACCAGTAAATGGTGTCTACACCTCTGAGACAAAGGGACAGGAAGCCTAGGACAGAGGCAAATAGTATTATTTACACTTCATCATTCTACTTTTCTGCATGTTTTTTAAGTGCATGTATTATTTTTCCAACATTTTAAAATTTAAAGTCTTACTATTATTGTTTTAATTTTGTATACTTCTGCATGTGGGTTTGTGCCATAAGTACCAGTCCCTGTAGAGGCCAGAGATATCAGATTGCTTGGAGCTGGATTTACACAGTTGTGATCTACCTGATCTAGGTGCTGGGACCTGAAATGCAGTCCTCTGAAGAGTGATAAGCCATTCCCTAGTCCTCCAACATGGTTTTTAAAGATATTACAAATCCCTACAGGGTTTTAGCAGGTTAAGAAGGGCTTTAGAACCAGGCATGGTGGCTCAAGTCTTTACTCCCAGCACTTGGGAGGCAGAGGCAGGTGGACGTCTGTGAGTTCAAAGCCAGCCTGTTCTATAGAACAAGTTCCAGGACAGACAGCTCTGTTACACAGAGAAACCCTGTTTCAAACAAGAAAACAAACAAAAATTCCACATTTGGCTTTATGCTGAAGACAAATTTATTTTTTAAAAAACACATCTGGAGAAAAGATAGATAAAAACAAGGCTCACTTTTTCAAGTACTTATTTAATACATAGTTTTATTAAAGCCATAGGGTACATTCTATATTTTTTTCTTTCTTTTTTTTTAAGATTTATTTATTTGTTGTGTATACAGATTCTGCCTGCATGCAGCCTGCAGGTCTGAAGAGGGCACCAGATCTCAGCACAGATGGCTGTGAACCATGTGGGTTGCTGGGAATTGAATGCAAGAACTCTGGAAGAGCAGCCAGTGCTCTTAACCTGAGTCATCTCTCCAGCCCCACTCTATATTTCTTTATACAATATCATACCATGATCTCTCCCCATTCCTACTTACTGGACAGTTTAGGTTAGAAACAATTGTTTACCTTAAGAGTTTCAAGTGTGCCATTTTCTTTGGCTAGGACGCTGCCAGTGATTCCCAAAATACTGACCACATTCACTCTCACCCCGATGCTGCTACTATGAATGCCTGCTCTGCAAAGCGTCATCAGCTGCTCAGGTGTCATACACTGTTGAGAGAAAAGAAATACTTTCAATAGCTTTAGAAAGTACCTGAAACTGATCAAATTCACTAGGCCCTCAGTTCTCAGATAGAAGTCAAGCTGCAAAGAAGGCACTCAAACAAGCTGAGCTGCAGAGACTCTTAGAGGAGAAAACCTGCAAAAATGACTGAGACTAGACCAGCCCCCTGGAAGAAGCAGGAACCAGCTGAGTTTCCTAGAAGAGGTTTAGACCAACCGAGTCACTTTGAAAGGACATTCTCCAACTTGTCGAGCTGCAGCTGTGCAGCTTGTTCCAGGTACTGGGGTGGGCTTTGCTGATAAAGTTGTCTTCTGCTCCTTTAAGTAACCTCTCACCCATATTTCTGTAAGTATCACCAATAAAACTCATTGTTTCGGCAAGTTGGACTTTGCAGGCGACTGTATTTTGTTCTGTGGTAAGATCCCTATTTGATTTGAGTAGAAATGTGAGTTGCACACAACGGTGGGCATGAATATGCAAGAGTTTGTGTGCTTGTGTGCAATTTGTGGAGGCCTAAGGTTGATGTTGGTAGTCTTCATTGATTACACTATCGTGTTCATTGAGGACAGATCTCTCATTTGAACCAGAGCTTGCCTATTCAGCTAGTCTGGCTAGTTTGCTCCAGGAATCCCATCTCTACATTCAGAGCTCTAGAATTAACAGACAGGCCACCCACCCACACAGCATTTATATGGATTCCAGAAATCTTGTATGACAAGCCCTTTAATCACTAAGTTATCAATCTAGTCCTTTTATGTTTTAAGAAGGAATTTTTTGTTTTTTTAAATATTTACTTATTATGTATACAATATTCTGTGTATATGCCCACAAGAGGGCACCAGACCCCATAACAGATAGTTGTGAGCCACCATGTGGTTGCTGGGAATTGAACTCAGGACCTTTGGAAAAGCAGGCAGTGTTCTTAACCTCTGAGCCATCTCTCTAGCCCCCCTTTTTCTTTTTTGATTTTCTTGAGACAGGGTTTCTCTGTAGCTTTGGAGTCTGTCCTGGTACTAGCTCTTGTAGACCAGGTTGGCCTCGAACTCACAGAGATCCGCCTGCCACTACCTCCCGAGTGCTGGGATTAAAGGTGTGCGCCACCACTGCTCGGTTAGAAGGAAATTCTTAAAAATCAAGGAAAACGACTTGAGCAAAAAGCAATCAGCCGGGCAGTGGTGGCGCACACCTTTAATCCCAGCACTCAGGAGGCAGAGGCAGGTAGATCTCTATGAGTTCGAGACCAACCTGGTCTACAAGAGCTAGTTCCAGGACAGGCTCCAAAGCCACAGAGAAACCCTGTTTCAAAAAACCAAAAAAAAAAAAAAAGCAATCAGAGTTTGGGGGTACAGGTTTAGTTCACTGGTAGAGCACAAGTACAGGGTTGAGGGGAACTCAGACAAACAGTAAACATCAGATTAAGGGAACCAACCTGAAGACATTTCTACTAATAGCCATCAATTTTTGAATCAAAAAAATATTTGGGTGGTGATGGCTTACACACTTTTAATTCCAGTTCTCAGGAGGTAGAGCCAGGTGGATATCTGTGAGTTCAAGGCTAGTGTGGTCTATAGAGCAAGCTCCAGGACAGATTCCAAAACCTACAGAGAAACCTTATCTTGAAATACAAAAAAACAAAAAAACCAAAAACAAAAACAACACATACAAACACATAAATACACACACACACATATATAAATGAACGAATGAATGAATGAATAAAAGAATAACGAGGCTGGTATGGTAGCCAAGACTACAGATCTACAAATAATCCCAGCACTAAGGCTGAGGCAGTAGGAGCAGCCAGTAGTTTAAGGTCAGTCGGGGGACATAATAAAACCTTATCTCAAAATAAACACATGTATAACTCTGAGCACAAAATGAAACTAATAAGAAAGCCCTAGGTTCAGTCTCAGCAACAAACAAAACAAGAAGCAGGAAGAAAAAGTAAGAAAGAGAGAACCATACAGGCAGGTTGTATTTAGAGGTTACCAGGGTACCTATTCATTATTTGATAGTACTTTTAATACTCGTCACTTCCTATATTAAGACCTATAGATTCAGGTTCAGAATTTTTTGGCAAGAAAGATTCATACTGCTGCATATATATATCTCCTCCCCCCTGCCCGAGACAGGGTTTCTCATAGCTTTGGAGCCTGTCCTGGAACTAGCTCTTGTAGACCAGGCTGGCTTGAACTCAAGAGAACTGGCTGCCTCTGCCTCCCGAGTGCTGGGATTAAAGCGTGTGCCATCACCACAGATCATGTCTCAGTGTCTTTGCTCAAAGGTTTTAGCCAACAGTGATCATAGCTGCCCAGGAGTACAAACTGCCAAAATTAACAAATGATCAATGAGATGATGTCTTCTTTGCAGAAGAATCCTAGCTGATAGCACTGGAGACACAAAGCTGGGCATCTCCAGTGTGTGGCCTCACAAATGGATCTGGGCAGCTATGATGACTGTTGGCTAAAACCTTTGAGCAAAGACACATATATCACATTTCTATAAACTGTTTTTGAAAAAGAAACAAAATCAAATATATCAAACTTGCATATATATATATGGACATATGCACATGGGTGTGGAGGTCAGAGGATAACTCTGTGGAGTTAGTTTGCTCCTTCCTCCTTTATGTGGTGTGAGGTCATTCAGCTTGACAAAGTTCTTCGATACAGTGTTTCTCTGTGTAACAACCCTAGCTGTCCTGGAAATCACTCTGTAGACCAGGCTGGCCTTGAACTCAGAGATTGCCCGCCCCTGCCTCCCAAGGGTGGGACTAATGGTGGGAACCACCACACCAGGTTTTCTCCTTTTGAAAAGCACTTTTCGGCCGGGTGGTGGTGGCGCACGCCTTTAATCCCAGCACTCGGGAGGCAGAGGCAGGCGGATCTTTGTGAGTTCGAGACCAGCCTGGTCTATAAGAGCTAGTTCCCGCACAGGCTCCAAAGCTACAGAGAAACCCTGTCTCGAAAATCAAAAAAAAAAAAAAAAAAAAAAGGAAAAGCACTTTTCTATCTCAACTTCTTCCCTTGCCTTTTCACAAAGCTCACCTAATTAACTCTAACAGCTTTGGATTTTTGTTTTTCTGGAGATGTGCTTGCAAAACACAGCATCTTTTCAAGTTTCACATAAGAACCTTACAATATCTTACCTGTGGAATGTTCTTGGCAGCCATTGTTTGCAAAAGGGCCCTCAAAGCACTACTTATGGCTTCTAGAAAATCAGCATGTTTAGCAAAATCTAAAACACACAAAAAAAAATTCCACAAAACACAAAGATGAAGTGCAAGTTTTCTCTTCTCCAAGACAAACTATTTTGCAGGAAAAGAACCAGGATTAAAACAAAGCATGCAAGATTTAGCTTACACTGTTACTAACGAAAGCAATTTTTTTCCAGATTTACTTTATTTTAGGTGGATGAGTGTTTTGTCTTTCTGTATGTCTATGCACCATGGGTGCAATGCCTAGGGAGGCCACAAGAGGGTATCAGAAACACTCCATGTGGGTTCTAGGAACTGAGCTGAGATCTTCTGCAAGAACAATAACCAAGTCTCCAGCGCCCAACAAAAGCATTCTTGATATGTAAGCCAAAGGTTTAGCTAACTGTCTGTACAGTGTCCAGGGAGTCTGAAATATGACTGCAGTAGAGTCAGGCAGAGACCTTAAGATGTTGAGTTTTCACTAGACTAACAGCTGGCATAGGATAACCCTGAGGCAGTGGTTGTGGTTGATTCTCATCTCTCAGAGGTCTCCGCTGTGATGCTGGCAGGCATGTGGGGGAGTCATCTCCTATACCAGTGCTCTTGATGATACAAGCTCATGGCTCAAAGCCTCTGTGGTCTGTTCCATGACTCAGCCTTGCTCTTTTCCTACTGTACTTTCCTATGCATGACAAAAAAAACAGCAGCAATAAACACCTGTGCCAGTATGCTCACAGGCAAGAACAAATGAGGGCCACTCAGGTGAGTGATCCATACAGTACATTTGAATCATAATTTCTAAAAATGTACAGCAAGTATGTCCAGTCCTGCGCCATCTTCTGACACCTCTCCATTTACTTCCGACAGAGTCTGATTTCTTCTTAAACATGGATGTGACTTATTTTCTTCAACCACAACTATGACAGGCTAAGTCATAACAAGCAGTGTGACTTATAGTTCACTCACAGGTACGTACTTTTCCCTGGACTCCCAACCTAGGAACCCAGTCATTGTTGTAAAGAAGCTCAAGTCACGGATGATTCCAGCCGTAAGTGTTTAATATAAGTGAACAAAAGTCCAAATGATTCTGACTTGCAGTGTTTAAGGTCTTCAGAAGAGACCCTAGTCTAGGCAAGATTCCATCTCAGCAACAGAGACACTGCTTACATAATAATTCTGTTATGTGTGTGTATACAGGGAGCTCTTGTGCAAGATATCTCCTAGCATCCTTGCAGCATACCAGGAAGAACCATCAAGACAGTAACCACTAAAATTATCTTCAGACATTGCTAAACGTCCCCTAGGAGAGGAGCAATTGCCCCTAGTGGAGAATCACTGCCTGACTCTGAGAATAAGGATGAGATAGGGAATCATGTGGTGCTCAGGTTGCTTTAGAACACACAGGCTCAGGCAATCCTCCTGCCTTCGGGCTCCTGATGGCAGAGACTGAAGCTATACCTAATCATATGCACCCAATTGCTTCAGCCCAAAAGCTTGGGCCAGACTTGTTACATAGTAGCAGATGCCATGATTTATTACCCTGTGTGCTTAGGACATTGTCCCATTTCTGATACCTCCTTCTTACGCTGCCTAGGTAAAAGACAGGCAGCTTCCCACAATTTTCTTAAGACAGGGTCTCCCTATAATCCAGATTGGCCTCAAACTCTAAACTCTCCTGCCTCAAGCTCACAAGTGCTGGAATTGCAAAAGATGCAATACATACTGGTGCATAATTTTAAAATTTTTTATTTATTATTACTGTGTGTAAATGCAGGTGCACACGTGCTACAACACTCCTGGAGGTCAAAGGACAACACTCAGAAATCTGTCCACAATAGGATCCAGGAATCTAACTAAGGTTCTTAGGCTTGATTATGAAGTATTTTTTTACATGTTGAGTCTTACCACTATCCGCCCACAAACGATAATCAGGGCTTATATCACTTGGCTTTTCATTTTCAGATATTATAAGTACTAAAGAAGGAATTCCTGTAATTACCACAGGACAGAAAATAAGCCAACTTTAAGATCAGACAAGACACGCTTTGGACAAAAGCCTGCATGACATTATCTGTTTCTGTTCATTTTGATCTTAGTTCAAAGAGCCCCTTTACATTTAACACAGCAGCTCACACCATTCCATCCTTTTTTCTTCACAGCTGGAATTAAATCTGAGAATATGAATGACTCCACGGATCAGTAACCCCCACGCCCACTTCAGTATTCCTAGGACCTAGATGGCATGTGACATAGTCAGAGGTCAAGAAGCACGTGCTAAACAATAGCCTTACCAGAATTCCTCCCATTTCCTAAAGCCTGGTGTCCAAGAGCCACTCCAAAATTAATGCGGAGGTATTCCTATTAGTCTTTAAAACTTTCCACATTGTATAATTCACATTTTATCTTAATTAAAGAAAATATTCGAGCTGGATGCAGTGGCGCACACCTTTAATCTCAGCGCTCAGGAGGCAGAGGCAGGCAGATCTCTATAAGTTTAAGGTCAGCCTGGACAACAATTGAACTCCAAGACAGCCAAGGATGTTACACAGAGAAACTCTGTCTCGAATAAAACAAAACAAAAAAAAATTTGAGCAGTTATTTAAATGATTATTTCTGTCATTTAAGCTTAATTTTCAGCAGATAAGGGCACTGTCAGAGAAATTAAGGACAAAGACATGTACCCTGAGAGACTCAGTTCTTTACAAGTCAAGCTGTGCTGTGAAATAACCCTTCTGCACACTGTGAATATGTATTACTCTCATTGGTTACTAAAAGCTGACAAGTTGGTAGCCAGGCTGGAAATAAAGGTGAGCCAGTCAGACACAGAGGACTCTGGGGGTAGGAAGGATGGAGTCAGAGGAGATGTTGGCCAGCTGAAGAGGAAGCAGAGTGTATAAAAAATGAGGTAATGCCAAGCAGTGGTGGCTCACGTCTTTAACACCCAGGAGGAAGAGGCTGGTGGATCTCTGTGAGTTCGAGGCCAGCCTGGTTTATAGAATGAGTTCCAGGACAAGGTTCCAAAGCAATTCTGTCAAAGAAATTCTGTCTTGAAAAAACCAAGACCCAAAAACCAAAAAAAAAAAAGAAAGAAAGAAAAAGAAAATGAGGTAACAAGTCATGAGCCATGTGGCAAAGCATATATAAGAAATATGGGTTAATTTAAATAGAAGGGTTAGCTAGTAACTAGCCTGAGCTATTGGTCAAACATTTATAAATAATATTAAGTCTCTGTGGGAGCACGCAGTCAGGACAAGGAAACTTCCACCAAACAAAGGTGTTTAAAGAAAGACATGCCCAACAAAATATAAGTACAGCATTGGTACCTACATTCCCCTCTCTAGGTCTATCTCATCTCAGGATAATTTCTTTGGAAGCAGATGCTTAAATGAAACTAGCGTATTAATGATGCCTCTGAGAATTGGGTAGTATAGGACAAACGAAGGAGGCTGTCCACTTCACATTCTCTCCTAACTTTGAATTTTGTCCTACATACTGTATGCATATTACTCTATTAAATTTAAGAATATGACTAGGGGACCTACAAGAAAACATGGACTGCTGCCATTCTCTTGATTGTCTGTCAGAATGTCAAGGTGGACCTTATTGCTGAAGATACCACACACTACACTCAGAACTTGGGAGAAAATAACCTGGTGCTTACCTGGAAGCCTGAGAGTTAGCTCCCACAATACTAAGGGGGCCATGAAAGCTGCTAAGGGAGAAAAGTAATCCTCAACAGGCTGAGCGCAGTGGCTTATGCGTTTAACTGCAGCACTTGGGAGTGAGAAGCAGGCAGATCTCTGAATATCAGGCAAGCCTGGTCTATGTAGTGAGTTTCAAGGCAACCAAGGCTACATAGAAAAATACTGTCTCAAAAAACAACAACAACAGAAAGCCCCTCAATAGCACAAAAATAGTATTTGCATCTTAGAATAATCAATAGCTCTAATTGGACACAAAGTCTGCTCAATTGGAGGATGGTCAAGCACTAAAAACCTAGCCAAAAAGCCATGGCTGGAGAGGACATAGGTCCTAGAAGAGGTGAACCTACTACTACCATATAAATAAAGTAACAGTTTCTACCTGCCTTCTAAATACTTATACGTAATAGTGCAGCTCTCACATCGCATCAAAGTTCTTTAGCAGCATGCAGAAACTAGCAGAGATCTACAACTGGTCAAAATGCAAAGAGTAAGTAACTGGGGGTGCTCAGCCTCCAATGGGACATCTATAACCCAATTCCCACACCTAAGCTCAGGAAGCATTATAGAGGAGGGGGAAGAGCCAAGGACCAGGATGACTGTTACAAGATAGTTTCTTCTAAAGAGGACAGGGATGTTGCTTCTATGAACTCTCACCAAAATGGCTGCCAGCACAAGACCTGTGAATACAACAGCTGATGTGCCAACCTGGTTGGAGGAAAATTTCACAGGGCCCCGCCCTTAGCTTCGGAGCTATAGCTAATGGTCACTAACAGAGAACCACTTTCCTGTTTTTGTTTGTTTCCTTTTTCAGGGAAGAGACCCCAATCCTACCTGGTCAGTCCTAAGGACATGCAGATGGGACAGCACTGACTGGACCAGAGGGTTGTGTGTCTATGTTCCTGTGTGTGTTTGTAACAGGAAGAAATATAGAAGGGGTCATGAATTCAAGAGAGGGTGATGGGGAAGACACGAGGAATTGGGGGCAGAAAGGATGCAAATCCAATCTACTCATGTATGAAATCCTCAAATTAAAAAAAAAAAAGAATAAAGACTTACTCAAATATCCTAATGAGGACCTGATACTTATGACTCATTTTAATTGGCATGACATTAATTTAATTATTTATTCTGTTTTTTGTGTGTGGTGGGGGAGGAGAGGGGCCTGGCTGTCCTTGAACTCAGAGATCCTCTGCCTCTGCCTTCCAAGTGCTGGCATTAAAGGCGTGGATCACCACTGCCCAGATTGACATTAATTTTAAAATGCATACACACACACAAACCTACTGACACCCCTTGACTGTCATTGGCAATGGTAGTGGTTGATAGTGTCTGGAAAAGGTTTCTGCAGGTTAAATGTGTAACATTCCATTTATAGAGTTCAAGTTCCTATCCTTCAAAGTTCTGCTATCCAAGTAGTCTTTCACAGTAATGTCTAAATATTTACCTGGCTGAGAAAAAAGAAGTTCTGACAGGTGCTGTACAAGTGTCTGAAGACCTGGGGCTCCACCAAGATGGTCTATGTCCAGGAGAGACACAAGACTCTGGAGACACATAAGGGCTCTACACTGAATAGTATTCATTCTGCAAAGAAAGTGAACAGTATCGTTTCTGTAAACTAATACACTGGAATTCTATGGGTCTAGTGATTTTTACTATTGTTGTTGATTATGGCACAGCATCTGGCTTTGTACCCCAGGCTAGCCTGGAACTCATTATGAAGTCTATGTTGGCTTTGAATTTGTGATTCTCTCGAATACTGGGATTAGAGGTATGAGCCTCCATACCTGGTTCAGTGCCAAGTTTTAATCTAAGCTTCAGATTCTAATTAAGAGTACTTACAAATTCAAGAGATCTGAGGCAGGTCACAAAGAATAATATGAACTGCTAATCAAAGAGTGCCTGAACATTCAAGGACTATGATGAGCACAGCTCACTGTGAGTTGTAAGTCTCTACTCAGCCTTGGACACCAAACTCACTTTTTTCATTTTTATTTATTGTTTGCTGTCCCAGGGACTGATCCCATGGCACCACTCATGCTGGACAAGCACTCTACCCTGAAGACAGGCTCTCATTAGGCTGCTCAGGCAGTCTGAACTTGTAATCCTCCCACTTTAGCCTTGGGCAGTTGAGATTACAGACCTGTACCCCAGGCCTGCTTTCTTCCTTGCTTTTTCATATGGGAACCATTTGGTATGTGTCCTTAGTGCTGTCTAGATGTGTGCATTGTGGAAAGGGAACCACAGTGTACACATTTTGTATTTTATTTGCTATGCTCAACACAGTAAATTCTGTACTGTGAGTGGTTCTAGCTCAAATTCGTAGTACCATTAAATGTCAACTTCTTATTCACATGGTCATGACAGACATCAAGGCTATTTCCAAGCTGTTTGCAACGATGACCCACAATGCAGTGAATATTCATTCTCACACAGGTATCCCAGCACACAGGGCACAAACAAGGTACATACCAAGGCTGGTCTTGGGAGCATTTTCCATTCAATATTCCAACATTTCACATAATAACAAAATGATAAATGTTTCTGAAAATTGAAAGGTTCTTACTTCCTAATCAAAGGTTTCCAAGTAGGGTTCCTAGAACATATGTCAATGGCAACACTGTTTGGTGAAGCAGTTTTCTCAAAAACCTAGTTTTGAAAGGGAAACAGGAAAAGATAAAAGGGAGATAATCTTAAACAGGACTTCTCTATAAAGTCTGACTTACTGTTTACATAATAGCATGGTCAGAACGTGTCATTTTAGCTCTGTCAGTTCTGCTTTACACCCGAGCCGCAGCTCCTACTCTCCAGGTCACAGCTCACATTAGTCATTCCCACACCCCAACCTGAGGCCAGCATGAAACTAATTACCTTCTTTGGGATGAGGCAGTTGGTCAGGGCAGTGTGAATCTCATGGGACAGACACAAGGGGGACAGCAGCTGCCCACTGCACTCATTGAAGGAGCTTTCCATAAAGGCCTCACTTTCATCACTACTAGAAAGTTCTTCCCACTCATCATCGGAGGGATCTGAGGAGAGGGCAAACCAGACATAACTGGGTATCAGAAGCAGTCCTTGGTGTGGGGGTGGGGATGGGGTAGTGGAACGTCTCGTGTAAGCTGGGAGCAAACCTTCACTGCAGCACACGTTGACAATGATTTCCAGAGCAGTCTGCTGAGCTGTCAGCAATGCCATGGTCTCTCTCAGCTCCTTGTCAGTAGACTAAAAAATAACAATAATAATAATAATAATAAATCATGTATTTTTTTGCATCAGTTTCCTTGATTAAAGTCTATTGGACAATTTCTGCACTTGGAATAGAGTATATGAGGTTTGGAAAAGTTACAGAGGTACAAATGAGCACTGTGATTTCCTCTTGGCCTAGCAGAGCAAGCCTCTGTTAACTGGGTTCCATCTATCACAGGCTCCATAGTAGAGAACAAACATATTCACCTTGAATTTTGACCTATGTGTTAAGAAGCAGCTCAGCTTGTGAAGCAGAGACAGATATCTGTGAGTTTGAGGTCTACAAAGCAAGTTCCAGGAGTCAGGACTACACAGAGGTGTGTCAAGTAAGAAGTAACTCAGCATACTAAGGTTAAACCAAAGCTCCTTTCAGACACCAGCTGCTTAAACAACATATTTTAGCCATCTTTTTGGACAGATTACATTTGACACACACCACCATCCAGGCATGGTGGCAAACACCTGTAATTTCAGCACTCAGGTGGCAGTCAGGAAAATTATCTCAATTTGAGGCCAGCCCAACCTACATATTGACAACCCATCTCAAAAACAAACACACCCACAAACATTATTAACAAGTATTAAATTAACAGTGCTTGATAAAGTAGCACATAGCCTTCATCCCCAATTTTCTATGAAAAATAAAATGTAAGGAACTCTTTAAGATAGACGACAAGAAAAATAAATAAATGAAAATAGAAAAAGCCAGGCAGTGGTGGCAAGGGCTTTTAATCCCAGTACTTCGGAGGCAGAGGCAGGTAGATCGCTGAATTTGAGGCCTGGTCTGCAAAAAAAAAGCTAGACATTAGACATGGTGGTGCATGCCTTTAATCCCAGCAGCTGGGGGGCAGGGGCAGGAGAATATCAGATCAGCCAGAGCTATGAAGCCACCCAGTCTCACCAAAAAAAAAAGACTGCTGAGGTGGCTCACAGTGAAGAGTGTGTACTGTACTGTTCCTACAGAGGACCCAAGTTTGGTAGCTCACAACTGCCTTTAACTCCAGCTCCAAGAGACGCCGATGCGCTTTTTCTGACCTTCATAGGCACCCCCACCCATCTGCACATAACACACACAAAACTTAAGAAAATAAAAAAGACAGAAGAAATGGATACATTTTTCTCTAAAAACATAAATTTCATCAATTACGTCGGATGGTGGTGGCACACGCCTTTAATCCCAGCACTCGGGAGGCAGAGGCAGGTGGATCTCTGTGAGTTCGAGACCAGCCTGGTCTACAAGAGCTAGTTCCAGGACAGGCTCCAAAGCTACAGAGAAACCCTGTCTCGAAAAAAGATGACTGAGAGCTATGAAAGGATGGCTGTAAGTGGATGCAAATAACATGCCATTCATATGAAGAACTTAACACCTGAAGATTTGGACCCGGGGTGGGTGGGGCGGGGCCTGAGTTATGGATATGTATAAGTTACTTATTTCCTCATATTTACTGGGTCTAAAGTTGAAAATATATCTATAGGTCTTATGATGCATCATCATTTTCCTTTCTAATGTTTGTGCTCTTTTAAAATGCAACTAAGGAGCTAAGCATGGTGGAACACCTTTAATCCCAGCATTCAGGAAGCAGAGGCAGATGGATCTCTGTGAGTTTGAGACTAGCATGGTCTACATAGCAAGTTTCAGGACAGCCACAACTACAAAGTAACACTGTCTCAAACGAACAAAAAATTAAAATCCCACCAACAAATGCATATTCTAAAAATTTAACTATAACTTTGGCCTATGTTATCTAACAAAAATGAAGGATGGCTGATAGAATACATGCTGTGTGTGTGTGCATGTGTGTGTGTGATGGAACCAATCCCTAGTACCTGCTCCTCCCCATAGAAAACAAAAAATAGACTGCTAATCTAACAGCAATCTATGAATTTATATTTCATATTTTTCTACTAACACTGCATATAAAAAACATTTCTATTCCAGTCTATGTGTGTGGTGCTCAGCTAAGAATAGACTGTCACTAAATACACTTGCTATGGATCCATGTTAGAAGAAATTCTGAGATTAGATTCCCCTTAATGTGATTGCTGCTCAGAGCATTCCCCTGCTTCTTGCTGTTATCAAGCTGACATAGAGGATCAGCTAGCTCAGAGATGTTTCAGTGTCTGGGATTTGTGTCAAAGTAACCAGGAGCAGAAGGGGCAACTGAAGAGGTACCAATGAAATAAAACACCAGACTGGATAAATTATAATCCTGGGAGCTAAAGAGGAATACTCTCTTTCTGCATGTATTAAAAATTGTTAAAGAACACACTTGTGTTAAACCTTAAGTTTAAAGATGCAATTGAAGGCTTCTAACTGACAGGACTCCAGCAGAATCTACAGGGCAGTGTGAAGGACCTCAGTTTACTGTGAGTTTGTACTCCTTGCACATGACAGTATGACACCTAGCATTCTACTGACAATTAAACGCTGGCTGCCTAACTTACTTGAATGCTAATTATAAGGTAATGAGTTAAAGCTTTAAAAGCAATTTTTGCTTTGAGAAAATCCTGTATTTTATGAGCTCAAATTTTACTTCTCTTTCACTGTGCCAGTATTAAACCTAGGCCCTTAAACATAATTAGCAGGCATTCTACCACTAACAACATCCTTAGCCCCCTGTGTCCACATCATATGTAAATAGTGAAGGCACATGAGTGTACAAGCACACACAGGGCGAAGCAGGCTTCCTCTATCACACCCTACCTCATTGCCTTAAGACAGGGTATAGGGAGCAGAGAGTGAGTGAATTAATTTTAATTCTGACATAGGCAAAGGATCTCAGAACCTCAGACCCATGGAGAAATGGCAAAGCCTTTCCTTCTGATCCGTGTGTGGATGTTGACAGTGTGTGCAGAACAGGTCCACCATAGCCTTCTGCCCCTGGATTTTATGGACTAAAAACTGCTCTGCTACAGAGACTGAATCTACCAAAATTAGTTAAACTTGTCTTCTTGTTTATCTGTATGTAATAACTCCACCTCCTAATTCAGTTGCGTGAAATAATGCATAATATGCATATATGGAGTAAGCTAACCTCATCTCTCAGTTCAACTGTATATAATAGACATAAGGAAATTTGGGGTCTTGCAGTTTCTTCTGCTGAGAGCCCAGACTACTGGATCCCAACTTTCTGCCTATGTACCTTCATTCCCTCATTACCCCAATTGGGTCTATTCCAGGAGCCATGCTGAATGCAGCAACAGGGTGTCTAATTGACTCAAGATTCTACTGTTTTGGCTAGATTTGCTGGCTATTGAGCTCCGAGGATCCATCTTTCTACTCTCCCACTACTGGAGTTACAAGCGCATGCAGTCATGCTTGGCTTTTTACATAAGTTCTGGGTATTTAAACCTAGAGCAAGTGCTCATACCCACTGAGTCATCTCCCCAGCACATACTCCCTTTATTTTTAAA
Organism: Dicrostonyx torquatus; assembly: GCA_028555095.1. Classification (NCBI taxonomy): domain Eukaryota; kingdom Metazoa; phylum Chordata; class Mammalia; order Rodentia; family Cricetidae; genus Dicrostonyx; species Dicrostonyx torquatus. The sequence goes on along the minus strand of JAQHUG010000066.1, from coordinate 3,813,314 downwards.
GTAATACTTAAGGAAATACATCTGGTTAATGTGATCATTCAGCTCTATAATCCCTGAGGGCAGAACATTAAAATCAATCACCAACTATTTTTAAACAGTGACTTTCCTACCTCAATCTTGGCAGAGGGGGGATTTCTCTTTTCTCCTACCTCCTCCCTTTACTCCTTTTTTTGGTTTTTCAAGACAGGGATTCTCTGTAGCTTTGGAGCCTGTCCTGGAACTAGCTCTTGGTAGAGCAGACTGACCTCAAACTCAGAAAGACCCGCCTTCCTCCTTCTCCCGAATGCTGGGATTAAAGGTGTGTATCACCACTGCCCTACTCTTTTACTTTTTTTTTTTTTAATAATTTTTTTGATTCCTTATTCCTTTTAAGAGCCTCCTGCAGACAAGAGTAACATGTGAAAGCCACTGTCTGACTCCCAAAAAGAATTTCAGATCCTTCAGAGTACCCTGACAATTTCTGAAGCTAAGAGTCATGGTAATCCCGCACTCCAGAGGTGAAGACTTAATAAGTCTGAATTCAGACTAAACTACACAGATAAACTGTCTCAAAACAACATCAACATCTGATGGGCAGATGGAGTAGAAAAGCAGTATGCCTGACTCCATCAGGACAATGAAACTACTACACCTGCAGCTGAAAACACCAATGCATCACACACCCACTTTCTACACATGGACATGAAACCGAACACATTCCAAGTCTACCCTTCAACCATCTGTGATATTCCAAGAAACACTACTAGTTCCTCACAAATGCCTCCGTTTAGACAAGGTGTACGGCTGTGCTCCCCTCCATTGTGCTGGTTTTCAATAATGCTGACTCAAGCAAAGTGAGACAAGGATTAAATCTGAGGTTCTAATACATGTGTTGTGTTCAAAGAGGAGGTGTTATGATTTTTACGGTTTTCTGATCTGTAAGCAACTTGAAGATAAATGGCCTTCTCACTTAACACAATGTTTTGGTTGTTCATAGGAAACTGTTCTATATATAAAAAATCCTGATTTCTTCAAAGCACTAAGATTAAATTATGCAGGTTAGATGGCTCTTGCTGCCAACCCTGATGAACTGAGTTCAATCCCCAGGTCCCACATGGAATAAAAAGATAACTGACTCCTAAGTTGTCCTCTTCCCTCCACACATGTTCTATGACACGTGCATGCCTCCTACCTAACAATAAAATGCAATAATTAAAAACACATAAAACTATGCTTCATGAGTCTTCAGGAATGCAAGAGTTGGGCATGGTGATGCACACTTATACCACCACCTACTAAAGCAGCTAAAACATAATAAACAAGCAAACAATCTATAAGAAAATACTTTTGAGCTATATTCAGCTTAAAGAATCCTAATAGTGGTGCTTGTTTTTAACCCTAGCACGTGGCAGAAGCAGGCAGATCTCTGTAAGTTTTAGGCCAGCCTGGTCTACAAAGTGAGTTCCAGGACAGCAAGTTCTGTTACAGAAAAACCCTGTCCAAAAAACAAAACAACAAAATTCTAATCAGAACTGTAAGATATTGATTCAAGACAATAAATTTCAATTCACTTCATGTAAATCAAGACAAGCCACCCTTGGCATTGTCCCGTGAGAGGATGTGAATTGTATTCTCCTAGCTGAGGCTTGTCAACTTTCTTTAGCAGCCTTCCTGCTCTTCCTGCCAGCTAAGTGAGTTTACCATGTCTTCACAGTTCTATCTCTTACTTCACCATTTCATACAGCTCAGCTGGCCCTACGTCATTTCCAACAGCTTTCTTTTTTGATTTCCCACCTGGGATTAATTACATTTACCAAGAGTACAGAAATGACAGGAATTTGGTCACAATTCTACCACTGTTCTTAGCATAAGGGTCACAGCCACAGGCTTACGTGTCAATCTTCCTAAAGAGAGGGCTCCCCGAGTATAGGAAACGACTGAAGAATCTCATCTGGGGCTAGTGCAGCATGGACTACACATGAGCAGCACATGAAGTATGTCCTTCCCAACTGGGTCTTCCCTGCCTGCCTATATTCTCATCTCTTGCAGGAAAGCATTCTCCCAAAGCATGGATAGATCTCTACTTTCTCAAGCACACATTTCCCAGCCTCTTCTGCTCAGCCTGATGGCAGTGGGGGAAGGAATGTTTGTTCTATTGCCCTGCTAAATATAATACTAACATAAAAGACAAGAACTCAAGTGACAAATTGAGTGGATAAGATGGGTAACTGAAATGCACAGAGGAGGGAAGACAGGCTGCTGGTATTTGGGTTAGGTTGCCCCAAATGAAAGCTCCCAAACAGAAAGGTTTCATTTTAGATGAGAGATTTTTGTATGTTTCTTTTACAGGGGTACAGTTCTAATTTTATGAGAATCAACAGGAAAATATGACTTTTACTAAAAATTGGCTATAGTATTTTTCTATAATGCTAAGGATACCTGTTGAAGGAAATAGATATATTAATTCATCTATTAATAATGTTTAACACCATTCTGACTTACTGGAAGTAAATCAGAAATAAATGTCTTCTTCCTAAGTTTTCTTTTATGAGGAATTTCTTCCATTTCATCATCTTCAACCAAATCATCACCATTAGCATTTGCTAGTGTGTCCTCAGTCTCTGCAGCAGTCTTTAACCGCTGGGTTTCAGCCTCTTTCATCTGAATAACTGTGTCAGCACCATTCACCTCCAGAACTTCAGACAAGATCTTCAGTATGGCATTTATGATTTCTGCCTGACTCTTAGATGGAATAATGTCCTTTAGGTTCCATATTGTGCCTGGGAAAAAATAATAAAGATAAATAATGAAGACAAAGGTATTGCCTGTGGAATCCTTATTAAGAATGAGTTCTAACAATAATACACAGACTGATTTTGTTGTAATAAAGGGAAATGCTAAATAGTAAAAATAAACAAATTACAACTAAAAGGAACAACATAATATTAATATAGTAGTGAGGGGGGAAAGAGTTTCCACAGGGCTGAGTCTTTAAGCTCTGGTGTAATTTATAAAACTCAATTGCCTTTGTTTATCCTGCATTTGCACGAATAATGTGGAATTCCCCCTAGTAGGCTATGAATACCATTGATTAATAAAGAGGCTCCTTTGGGCCTATAGTGGGGCAGAATATAGTCAGGCTGGAAGAGATACAGAGAGAGTAGCAGAGTCAGAGGGATGCCATGTAGCGCCACTACTGAAGCAGAAAGATGCCCACCCACTGGAACCCACTGCAGCCCATTGGAACCTTGCCGGTAAACCACAAGCCTTGTGGTAAAATACAAAATAATAGAAATTGGCTAATTCAAGATATAAGAGGTAGCCGATGAGAAACCTGAGCTAATAGGCCGAACAGTGATTTAATTAATACAGTTTCTGTGTAATTATTTCAGGTCTGGGCGGCCAGGAAAAAATGAGCTGTCTCTGTCAACAAAATGGTGCCAACATGGGTCGAATACATCCACATAAAGCCTCACAGAGCTTAGAAAGAAATTCTAGACACAGAAGAACAGAGTTAAGCACAGTTTTGTGGTAGCAGCATCTTCTAAGAGAGAAGTCTTCCTAATTCAGCTGTAGCAGCAAAAACTGCAAGGCTCCTTTAAGAATTCCTGGTTCAGCCGGGCGGTGGTGGCGCATGCCTTTAATCCCAGCACTTGGAAGGCAGAGGCAGGCGGATCTCTGTGAGTTCGAGACCAGCCTGGTCTACAAGAGCTAGTTCCAGGTTAGGCTCCAAAGCTACAGAGAAACCCTGTCTCGAAAAAAACCAAAAAAAAGAAAAAAAAAAAAAAAAAAGAGAAGCCTTCCTAATTCAGCGGTAGCAGCAAAAACTGCAAGGCTTCTTTAAGAATTCCTGGTTCATGCTAGCTGCGCTAACAACTCTGACTCTATTGGGGGGGGGGATCAGGCTACAGAGCATTTAAATGGTGTTTGTGAGCAGCATGCTACAACTTGCTTAATGGCAACACAGACCCACTGTGAGCCTGAAAATGGGGTTGTGAGCATGGCTCACAGAGCTGGCACTGAACAGACAGACCTCTGCCATGTGGGACTGGGTAGAACCAAAAGGCGAAGCGGCCTTAGTTCTAGCAACGCTGCTTAGCATTTTAAGAAGCAGTCCACCTGGTCAGAGAATAATTACAGACGAAAAAGACCTCTAGATGGGTCACAGGGTTTAAAAAAGAAGGAGTATAGAGAGTTATAAAAAGAAGTAAATGGTTTTTAAAAAAAAAGTAGTCTTGAAAGAGAAAGAGCACAGTCAGTCAGAGATTAAAGGAGTAAAGAAAAATAAGCCACATAAAGATGGAATACACACAAAGAGTCTGGATTATGTATATTATTGTGTTTTCTTTGAGGTTTTTTTTTTTTGCTTTGTTTTTTACTGTGAATGAGCTAAGTACAGAGAGACATATCATTGTACAGGCTGCTAAACTAAACCGACATATGTATTTTAAAGGTATTTTTACTTCAAAATTTGTGTCTAAGACTATGTTGCTTTAAAAAAGAGGCTCTGCTTTTGTTCGCACAGAGGATGAGAATCTGAGGTTTCCTTCCAGACTAATGTGGTTTGATGGACCAAGATCTCCCCAAAGGTCTCCAAGAACCCCCAAAAAGAAAATACTTCCCCAACAAAAAGCAGAAAGCAGTTTGGAGAAAACTATATCCAAATTCCCTAAATAATTGTTTATAAATCTCTCTCTCTCTTTTTTTTTTTTTTTTTTTTTTTTGGTTTTTTGAGACATGGTTTCTCTGTGGCTTTGGAGCCTGCACTGGAACTAGCTCTTGTAGACCAGGCTGGTCTCGAACTCACAAAGATCTGCCTG
>JAQHUG010000066.1:3766445-3808145 GCA_028555095.1 Dicrostonyx torquatus | reverse complement strand
GCAGGACCCATAGAAAAATGAGTGCTGGGGGAGCGGGAGGGCCGGGAACAAGGGGAGTAAATGTAAATTTTTCTTTTAACAATAAAAATAAAAAAAAATAAAATAAAAAAAATAAAAAAAAATAAAAAAAAAAAAGAAAAATGAGTGCTGAACTTGCCTAAGGGTGGGACCATCCTTCAGGGTTCCTGCTTCATGAAAGAGTCTGCCAAACATTCTACAGGACACAGAAGAAAGCAACTGATGGCCTTTGCCATTACAAGGCAGAACAAATCTTTGGATTTCCTGCTTCATGGAAAAGTCTGTTGGATACTATGGGCCTATAGGCTGAAGACTGGATGCCCCCAATGTTACAGAAGAACTTTGGGTGACTGTTCAGGCAGAGAGATGTCTCTGTCAATTCTAGAGTTTTGGAAGTCGCTTATAATGCACTTCCTATTTACTTAGGTAATATTATATCCTTCTGGAATCTTTGATGGTGTTGAAGAATAAAAAGTTATAGTTTTCCTTAGTTATGATAAAAGACAAAGTATATATAAATATTGTAACTATAATTCTTGTCTGATATCTGTTTTGTTATATGTAATTTTATTTAGATAAAAGAGGAGAAATCATGTGGGAAGTCCTTCTGTATATATGTTGCTTTTATTGGTTAATGAATAAAGAGGCTGCTTTGGCCTGTGATAGGGCAGAATAGAGCTAGGTGGGAAAACTAAACTGAATGTTGGGAGAAAGTAGGTAGAGTCAGTGAGAAGCCATGTAGCCACTGCAGGAGACAGACACCAGACACTGGATGGAACTTTGCCAGCAGACCACAACACCATGTGGCGATTTAAGATATAAAAGCTAGCTAGAAATACGCTTAAGCTATTGGCCAAACAGTTTTGCACCTAATGTAGTTTCTGTGTGTTTATTTCGGGCCTGGGCTGCCAGGAAACAAATGAGCAGCCCCTCCCAACACATACCCAGAAACACTAATCAAATTTCTTTTAAAAATGACAGGAGGTACCCCATTTTCTCCATCTTCACCTAAGCTACTCTTCTTTGCAGTTTATTTCCCAAATATACTGGGATATTAGTAACCCTCCAAAATCTCACATAGAAGACAGACTACAAGTTTTTGACTTTTTCCTACCAAAATAGTATATTTATATTGACCCGGAAGAAATCAGAATAATTTTTTAAAGTGAATGGCAGGGTGTGGGGATATAGCTTAGTTGGTAGACTGACTGCCTAGCATACACAAAGCCCTGGGTTCAACCCCTAGGACTTCAAAACCAGCTAATGCTGTACACCAGTAATCCTAGCATTTGGGAGGTAGAGGCAAGAAGATCACAAGTTTCAGGTCAAATTCAGCTTACAATTACAATACAAGTTGTAGCCATATGAGCCTCTATGCCTAAAAATACCATCTAGGCATAACTTAAAATACTGAAAGCAGAGGCTAGACAAAACTAGTTATGGTCACTGTGGCATGATTAACATAGCAGAATGCCCATCTGAGAATATACAGACAAACAGAGAGTGGCTTCCACTAGAGGCAAGGCTATAAAGAGACCCTGCCTCAAAACACCCAAACTGCCAGAGAGTGGTGGCACATGCCTTTAATGCCAGCACTTGTGAGGCAGAGGCAGGAGGATCTCTGAGTTTGAGGTTAGACTGGTCTACAAAGTAAATTCCAGGACAACCAGGACTGTTATACAGAAAAACTCTGTCTTGAAAAAACACACAGAAAAAACACCCAAGAGTGACACACACATACTCTGGAATACTATTCAGCTTAAAAAAGAAAATGAGCTGGGACTATAGCTTGGTAAACCCTGGGTTTGATCCCCAGCACTGTATAAGCTGGGTGTGGTGGTGCACAACCATACTCTTAGCACTCAAGATGTAGGAAGTTTGCAGTTCATCAAACTATACAGGAAGTTTGAGGTCAACCTGGGCTATATCAGACCATTCTCAAAAATTAAAAAGAAATAGTACTGATGCATTTCACTATGTAGACAACCTTGGAGCTTAGGCCCTGTCTCCCCATAAAGGGACAAATACAAATGATTCTATTTGTGTAAGGCTAATTTTTACAATAGTCATATCCACAGCAGAATGCTAGTAACCAGAGATGGGGAGGGGGAGCACATTTAGGAAAAGTTCTCATTTAGTGGATAAAGTCTCATTTTGCAGGACGAAGAAATCTGGAAATTTAGCTGTACGACAACATGCTTTGTATTATATCATGTGAGGCACATAAGCTCAAGCAACCACACATACATACATGTAAAAGAAAAGATAAGGAGGGCAGTGGTTGTGCACACCTTTAATCTTAGTACTCTGGAGGCAGAAGCAAGCAGACCTCTAAGTTTGAGGCCAGCCTGGTTTCAGATCAAGTTCCAGAATAGTCAGAGCAACAGAGAAATCCTGTCTTGAAAAACAAAAATAAACAAACAAAAAACCTGGAAAGAAAAAGACAAATTTGTTTTTAAAAAATGGAAACATGGGGGCTGGAGACATGGTTAAGAGCATTGCCTGCTCTTCCAAAGGTCCTGAGTTCAATTCCCAGCAACCTCATGGTGGCTCACAACCATCTGTAATGGCCTGCGGGCATACAGACAGAATATTGTATACATAATAAATAAACAAATAAATATAAAAAAATGGAAACATTTATTCCAGAAGGCTTCATACTATGGAAAACCATGTCAGCCAATGGTCTCTGCTCTAAAAGTAAGACTCTCAGACAGGGCAGACCGCAAGCTGGAGTGCTGAAATGAGGAATGCTGAATTTGGGCCCCTACTTTTACTCACTGAAAGTTACTAGATAACTTGGCTAAACCTTACCTGCCACCAGTGTCTTTAGCAGAATGTACTCCATAGAGGTGACGGGACAAAGCAAAGCAGACTCTAGCACGCGCAGAGCTGTGCCATCAAAAGACTTCAGGAGCTCTGGGTTATCCTCAGTTACTGTCTGTAAGCAATATGCTGCGAGACAAAACCCAACAACTTTACACCAGTAATTTTACCAGTACAACATACAAACTTTAGGGTAATTTACACCAGTACAACATACAAAAATGTGCATTTTTACAATTTCTAGACACATCTGCTCCTTTAGATATATAGGCTTTTTACTTCAAGGAAGGCAAACACAAAAGAGGCTTCAAAACCATCAGGGCTAGAGATCTCAATCTGTCATCTTCTTTAAATTTCTAATTCTTTATAGAACTAGACTCTCATAGACTATAACTTAAAGGTTCCTAAATGTTGCGGAAATGCTGAATTATTATATCTCTGGTTTATCCTCAGTTTATACACTTATCATAGCCCAGTAGTAGGAAGTTCTAGTTCATAGAATAGTAGTTCTATTGCTAAGAACAAACCTGAGGTCTTAGGCATTGTGGTTATTAAAAAACCCCTATACATTAGGGCTATTTATGAAAAAAGTAGCTGAGTGTGGTGGTGTTTGACTTTAATACCATTACTCTTTAATCCCAGCATTCAGAAGGATATTTATGAGTTCAAGGCCATTCTGGTCTACAGTCTACATAGCTTCAGGACAGTCAGGGATATATAGATAGACCCTGTTTAAAATAACCAAAAAACAAAACAAAGCAATACAAAACAAAACCAAGATAATGGGTTACAACATTCATGCTAGAAATTAATTGAAAGCATAAAAACAACTAAGATCATATGAAAGGTTTTGACAGAAGAGACCTCTGAGGTACAAAAGGAAAATAAATCCAAATTTGTTTCCTTTGAGATATTTATTCCATAAAAATCCAGATCTAGAAATTTCAAATTAGACTGTATCTATCCAAATGAATCTAAAAACATGGTACTAGGACTGGAGAGATGGGTTAGCAGTTAAAAGCAATTACTGCTCTTGCAAAGGACCTGGGTTTGGTTCTTTGCACCCATATGAAAGCTCACAACCATTTGTAACTCCAGTTTCAGGGGATCCAACTCTTTCTTCTGACCTCCAAGGGTACCAGGAATGCACATGGTACACATACACTCATACACAAACTAAATAAAACTAAAACAAAAATACAAGGTACTACTGTGTAGTGATACTTTGTGTTTTAACAAATAAAGCTTGCTTGAAGATCAGAGTGCAGAGCTAAGTAACTAGGGGCCAGGACATGGTGGCACACACCTCTAATCCCAGCACTCAGAGGCAGAGGGATCTGTTAGTTCAAGGCCACACTGGGCTACACAAAATTGATCCAGTCTAAAAGAGAAACAGCTCACACAAATGTGATCCCAACACTTGGGATCTTACACCTTTAATCAGAGTACTAGGGAGGTGGATACAGAAGTGATATGGTTAGGTGGAGAGAGAAATTTAAGACAGAAGGAGACAGGAACTCAGTGCTGTCTGAGGTTTGGTGGAGACAGTTGCAGTCTTCGACAACCCTGTGTCAGATGCTAAGTCTGAGGAGACAGTCTGAGGACAGGCTTGCCCCTTCTGTTTGAGCATTGGTAGAGGTAAAAGAACTCTCTAGTGGCTGGCCTCTCTACTTCTCTGATCTTCAGCATTAACATCCCCTATATCTGACTCTGAATTTTTATTTTTTTATTTTTTATTTTTTTTGGTTTTTCGAGACAGGGTTTCTCTGTGGCTTTGGAGCCTGTACTGGAACTAGTTCTTGTAGACCAGGCTGGCCTCGAACTCACAGAGATCCGCCTGCCTCTGGGATTAAAGGCGTGCACCACGACCACCCAGCCTGAATTTTTATTTTTAAGACCAACTAGAATTTGTGCTACACTGCTGGGATCTAATTTGGATCCCAAAATGCATCTATGTGCAGAGATGTGTGTGTGTGTGTGCACATACTTACATCTAAATGTATTGAGCTATTAAGAGACTAGTGCTACTCACACTAGCAAAAGACAAGATAAAGAACTGGGATAATAGCTTGATTACAGAGTGCTTGCCTAGCACAAGCAAGGTTCTGGGCTGGATCCCCAGTACACTACAGCAAAACAACCACCTCAACATCTAAACATTAAGAAAGATAAGATGGCTGGGCGGTGGTGGTGCACGCCTTTAATACCAGCACTTGGGAGGCAGAGGCAGGTGAATCTTTGTGAGTTCGAGACCAGCCTGGTCTACAAGAGCTAGTTCCAGGACAGGCTCCAAAGCCACAGAGAAACCCTGTCTCGAAAAACAAAACAAAACAAAAAAAAAAAAAAAGAAAGATAAGCTGTAGGCAGAGGCTACTTGCTCATTTCCTGGCCGGACAGACCAAAACAATGACACAAAAACTGTATTGACTAAACACTGCTTGGCCTATTAGATGTATTGCTAGCTAGCTCTTATAACTTAAATTAACCCATTCCTATTATTTGTATTTGACCACAAAGCTTGTGGTTTACCGGTAAGGTTTCTGGGCGTCTTTCTCCTTCGGCAGCTACATGGCATCCCTCTGACTCCACCTACTCTCTCTATATATCAGATTTCCTGCCTGTCTATACTGTGTCCTGCTATAGGCCCAAAGCAGTTTCTTTATTAACCAATGGTAATAAAACATGTTCACAGCATACAGAAGGAAATCCCATATCAATAAGCTATAAATGCTATAGTAAACATAATTTCAAAAATTTATTTTAGGAGGAGGGCCTTGGTCCTGCCTCAAAATGATGTGCCAGACTTTGCTGACTCCCCATCGGAAGGCTTACCCTCTCTGAGGAATAAATGGGGAGCTGGAAGGTGAGGGGGGCAGGAGGAGGAGAGGGAGTTGGAACTGCGATTGATATGTGAAATGAGAAAAGATTGTCTTAAAAAAATAAAAATAGAAAAAAAACTTATGGATTTACTGAATTATATATAAGTGTTGCTTTACTTGCAAAATGTGTTTATAAAATCACCAATCTAGCAAAATACAGAAAGAAAACACTATTATACATTTCAAAATGACTTACGATGATTCACTGTGAAAAGTACATAAGAATAAGAACTGGGGCCCGGGACTGCTTCCTTCAAAAGTCTGACAACATGAGCTCTATCTCTGGAGCCTACAGTGAAGAAGAATTTTTTTTTATTCTTTTTCTTTCTTAAATAATTTATTTAATTTTATTTTATGTGCATTGGTGTGAGGGTGTTAGATCCTCTAGAACTAGAGTTACAGACAGTTGTGAGTTGCCATGTGGGTACTGGGAATTGAACCCAGGTCCTCTGGAAGAGCAGCCAATGCTTTCCACCTCTTCTTTTAAAAAAACAAAAACAAAAACAAAGGGTTAGTATAAGTTATAAGAGTTAATAAGAAGTCTGAGCTACTACGCCAATTAGTTTATAAATAATATAGAGCACTGTGTAATTTCTTTGGGACTTAATGATTGTAGGAACCAGGCAGGACAGAAACTCGAGACAACAAATGGCGCTGACGTGGACAACTGCATCCACAAAAAGTCTGAGAGAGCTTGGGAAGTAATTCTAGACAAAAAAGAATAGAGTTAAGCACATCTTATTGATAGCAGCATTTTCTCAGGTTGGCTCTGTTTGCTAGAGGCAAATGAGTCTCATTTAAGAGAGGCTTCCTGACTCAGCTTTAGCTGTAAAACCTTGCAACTCTTTAAGAGGTCCTGCCACGAAACACTTAAATGGTGTTGATGAAAAGCTGACCCCATGCTTTTTGGTTTTCAGCCACAGCAGGAAAGATATCACACCCGTTTTAAAATGCCGGCTTTCTGGGCCATCCTGCCAGTGCAAACTGTGACTCAGGCAGGAGGTCTGGCTACAGAGCATTTGAGTGTAGTTTGTGAGCACATTGCTGTAGCTTGCTTGCTGGCAGGGACCTTGAAATGCCACAGAGTTGTGGCAATAAACATGGCTACAGCTGGTACCTTCGCCATGAGGCTGGAATCTCAGAAAGCTAAAGAATGGGCTGAATCCAGCTGTCAAAGCCACGGCTTTAATTCACTCCATGATGCCTAGCAAATTAAAGACTCATGTGGTCAGAAAGAGAGAGACATACAGTAAAGAGAGATTCAAAGATGAAGAAAACCTCTAGGCCAGGCGGTGGTGGCGCACGCCTTTAATCCCAGCACTTGGGAGGCAGAGGCAGGTGGATCTCTGTGAGTTCGAGACCAGCCTGGTCTACAAGAGCGAGTTCCAGGACAGGCTCCAAAGCTACAGAGAAACCCTGTCTCGAAAAAACAAAACAAAACAAAAAAGAAAAGAAAAGAAAATATAAGGCTTGGGAGAGAAAAGAAAAAGGTTAACATCCTTAAAATAAAAAGGACAGGACTGACTCCAAAGCTACAGAGAAACCCTTTCTCGAAAAACCAAAAATAAAAAAAAAATTAAAAAGGAAAGAGAGTAGTTGGGTGTGCTGTTACACACCTTTAATCCCAGAACTTGTGAGTTCAAGGACAACCTGGTCTACAACAGTGAGTTCCAGGACAAAGATACACAAAGAAACCCTGTCTCAAAAAGTCAAAATAAAAGAAATAGAGGCTAAAAGAAAGTCTCGTAAAGATAAAAAATATAGTCACAGAGCATGTGTGGAGGTGAGAAGACAATTTACTGCTCTTACTGCTTATTGGAGCTGGCTCTCTTTCCACCTTGTAGGCTCCTGAGACCAAAGTCAAGTTGTCAGGATTGCATAGCAAGTCCTTTGCCCATTAAGCCATTTTGCTAGCCCAGTTTGTTTGGGTGTTTTTGTTTTGTTATTTCTTTTTAAAAATTTCCCCCTCTAGTTTTTCAAGACAGGGTTTCTCTGTGTATCCCTGGCTGTCCTGGAACACATTCTGTAGACCATGCTGGCCTCTAACTCACAGAGATCCACCTGTCTCTGCCTCCCAAGAGTTGGATTAAAGGTGTATACCACCTTTTTTTTTTTTTTTTTTAATTATGGTGGCTGGAGAGACAGCCGTGGGTGCTGGGAACCGAATTCTTATAAATTTTGGTTGTGAGCCTAGCCTTTAACGGCTGAGCCATCTCTCCAGCCCTATTTTAGATTTTTTAAAAGATATGTTAATTATGTGTGTATATCTGTCTGTGAGTATGTGCATATGAGTGCAGGCACCTGCAGAGGCCCATGAAAGGGCACCTATTCCCCTAGAGCTGGAATTAAAGGCAGTTGTGAGCAACAGGATGTGGGTACTGGAACTAAACTTAGGTTCTGCAGTGCCTCTGAACCCTTAAACCATCTCTCCAGCCTCACCGCAATATTTTCTTCTTAAAATCTATGAACTAACCTACCTGAAATTCTCTCGTTACAGTAAAAACTGGTTTAAGATAAAGACACTTGCTAATTTCTAAAATAGTGAGCAGTTTCTAAAGTCCCCACTTAAAACACTAGCCCCTACAGATTTCAATTGACAAACCAATCAGTCTTTTAAATTTTCCAGTAGTACTTATTCCACTATTTTATTTTTGTTTCCCTTTTTTGGTCTCCTAAAACTATCTTCTGAGAGCTGGGCATGGTAGTACACAGCTTTAATCTCAGCACTGAAAAAGCAGGTGAATTTAAGGCTGGCCTGATCTACAGAGCAAGTTGCAGGCCAGTCAGGGCTAAAAAAGAACAGTTGCTGAGCTGTCAAGAGCACCTGCTGTTCTTACAGAGGTCTTAGGTTCAGTTCTCAGCACCCACATCTGACAGCTCACAACTGCCTGTTACTCCAGCTCCTAGGGATCTGATGCCTTGTTCTGGCACTTAGGCACCCCAACACACACAGCACACTCACGCATGCACACACACATAAAGTAACTTTAATAAGAAAAAAAGTTATCTACTAAACCTAGGAGATGCAGTGTTAGAAAGAATATACTTCTTCCCTTTCTGGAAATATGCAGAATTAATAAATGGTGCTGGATTGAAAATAAGCCCTTTCAGCCTGGCGGTGGTGGCGCACACCTTTAATCCCAGCACTTGGGAAGCAGAAGCTGGCGGATCTCTGTGAGTTCAAGGCCAGTCTGGTCTACAAGAGCTAGTTCCAGGACAGGCTCCAAAGCTAGAGAAACCCTGTCTCAAAAAACCAAAAAAGAAAAGAAAAAAAAAGCCCTTTCAAGTGTTTCTCTGCCTGCACCCAGCATTCTGCCCAGCTGCCTACTCTCTGCTGCTTCCTCCTGCAGAACTAAGGGTTCTCAATGGCTCTCTAGACCACCAAAAGAAGGGAGGAAGCTAAAGACAAGGGCTGGACTCCATGTCCTCACTCCCATGAAAGGGACATTGGCCTCACTGAAGTGAAAGGTCAATCACTTTTTTGTTGTTGGGTTTTTTTTTTTTGTTTTTGTTTTTGAGACATGATTTCTTTGTGTAATCCTGGTTGTTCTGTAATTCACTCTGTAGACCAGGCTGGCCTCGAACTCAAGAGATCCCTATGCCTCCTGGTGGCTTAGAATAAAGGCTTCTAAGAAGCAACACATTACACATATCCACATAACTGCCTTCCTCCCTTTCCAAACAAAACAATTCAGAATTGACCAGGATATGGTGGCAAACATCTTTGAATCCAGCACCCAGGAGTCAGATCTCTGAGCATTACAGGTTAGCCTGGTCTATACTACAAGTTCCAAACTAGCCAGAGGAACATAATAAGGCCCTGTCTCAGAAACAAACCAAACCAAAATACCAAAAGCCCTGCAGAATTATTAAGTATTAGTCACAGATTGAAAGAAGTTCCATACAAACAGATCTCCACTATACATTTATACAAGTAACAGTAAGATAGCAATCACTGCTGTATGGCAGACAGGCTGTCCTGAACAAGACTACACACGAACAACAAATGAGCGCTTTCTTCACTTACCTACGGAAACAGCCAGGTCAACACTGGTGGGGAACCTACGCAAGTACTTTAACACAATCTCCAAACACCCTTCTTTGTTGAATATAGACACTGCTCTACTACTGCATTCACTAAATTAAAGGGGAAAAATAAGTTTTACCATTCATATTTTAACATTAAGAAATCAACCACAGACAACTAGGAGAAAAATAATTATGCTTTATAAGATCAATAATTGGAGTCAAACACCCCCATATTTATAAGAAATGGCCATTCTTAGTCATAGTACGTGGCAACACCAATCAGTGTTTCACCTCCATCACAGTGGGATCTTTCAGCTGATCTCTTTAGAGAAGCTTAGAGCTAGAAGAGCCTCAGAAATCATCTCATCCAACTTCCCACAGGAGAGGCAGTACATCTGAAATCCTGCATCCTGATATGTGCTGGCACCTGGCCCAGGGCCTCAACTTTTGTGCAGACTGTTGTTTTTCCACGATCACTTAATAATGAGTTCAAGTAAGGACAAAGGCCTCTATCACATAAAAAGCAACATTTTTAATTGAAAAAACATATTTACTCACTCCTAGGCTGAAATTTTAATTTCATCAAGCAGGGTTTTCAATCTTCAGAGAAATTATTCTAATAAGTAGTTTTGAAATCATAGAACTCATTTTAAATAAAAAAAGCTATCAATACTTATAAATATACACACTAAAATCAGGGTAAAAGGAATGAATAATTTTACTTGTTTCCAGAAAATAATCTCAACGTAAACATATACATATAACATACTAACAGAGCAAACAGGTGACTACATTATTATACATGCTATCCAAGTAAAAATCTCTGCTAGCTATCTAGTGGTGTCAGTACTGAACTTCAGTCATGAAGGCAAAACATGTATCAATAAAAAAATGGAAACTGGGAAACTAAAGTCTAGGAGCTATGATAACTACAGTGGATAACTGTACATGGTAAAGACTGAACTCACAGGCACTCAAGAAAAAACATTTACTTTGGATATAGATATATTAGGCTCTATTCAAAGGAGAGTGGTGGTGGCGTACGCCTTTAATCCCAGCACTCGGGAGGCAGAGGCAGGTGGATCTTTGTGAGTTCAAGACCAGCCTGGTCTACAAGAGCTAGTTCCAGGACAGGCTCCAAAGCTACAGAGAAATCCTGTCTCGAAAAACCAAAAAAGAAAAAAAAAAAAATTAAATTACCAGTTCGAGCCTTGTGTGGTGGCTCATACCTATAAGCCCAGGACGTGGGAAATAGGAATTCAAGGTCATCCTTTGCTATATAGCAAGTCCCAGGCTAACCTGGACCACACCTGTCTCAAAAAATAAAGATAAAAAGAGCTAGAAAGATGACACAGTGGTTAAGAGCGCTGTTTTTGTAGAGACCTAAGTTCAATTCCCAGCACTATTATTTAGAGGCTGATAACCATCTCTAACTCCAGATTTCTGGCCCTGGAGGGTAGCAGCACTCATATGCACATACCTGCACACATACACATAACTAAAACTAGTAAGTATTTAAAAAAAAAAAAATCCCAGTTTAGGGCTGGAGAGATGGCTAAGAGGTTAAGAGCACTCCCTGCTATTCCAAAGGTCCTGAGTTCAATTCCCAGCAACCACATGGTGGCTCACAACCATCTGTGATGAGGTCTGGTGCCCTCTTCTGGCCTGCAGGCATACACACAGACAGAATATTATATACATAATAAATAAATATCTTTTAAAAAATTCCAATTTAGTGAAAAAAACTACAATGGTAGACCATGTGTTTAGTGCTTACCAGCCATGAAATTCAGGGTTCCAAACAACCAAATTATATGACATAAAGTAAAAGATTGATAGTACACAGAAAAACACCCACCAGTTGCTCATGTACCATTTCTTTTAGCCAGTCTGTAATCCCAAGCAGTCAGAAGACCAAGGTAAGGGGATCATGAGTTCAAAACCAGCCAACATGACATAGTTGGGGTGAAAAAAGGGAGGGAGAGAAAAGAAACCAAAAAACAAAAAAAGAAAAACTAAAAATAAAAGGGGGGAAGGAGTCATTGTCTCAAATCTTTTGCCCATTTTTGGTGGGATGGAATAAATCTCCTAGTTTAAACAAAATTACAGAGAGACTCAGACTGGTATATAGGCAGCTTTTCAAGGTCTAACTCGATCTTATATTCTAAGAAACACTGCTTTTAGGTTAGTATTTTAATCACTCCCAATTGAAAATAAGGAACTATCATTCTGTGATAATTACAGACATAAAATTAGAAAAGTGCTCCCAGGCTTTCTTTCTAGCTACTGTCATTCCCAGCTGAGGTCCACTCCATCCTAACCAGCAACTGGAAAACAATGGCCTTGTTCCTACTCTATCCCAGAGCTGCTCTTGGGAATCTACTTCCTATTCAAATAGTCACTACTAGAGCAGTGGACAAAAGCATCAGGCAATGTCTGTGGGCCTTTTTTCATTCCAGACACCAACACAGTGTGCTCTGGGCTGATGAAGAGGATGAGTCCCAAATCAGCATATATTACCACCTACTAAGTACCAGCATCACACAGTTACACGAGGTGCCTACAGCCTAACTGTAAGAACAGCAGGCTGAGCAGTGGTGCAGTAAGAAGCTGTTTTTGGAAGGCACCTTACCATATATTCCACAGCACATTCACAGCCTCGTTGGCTATGCTCTCAACAGAATTTCTGTTTGTATCAGTTTTCTCCTGTGGAGACATCTCATTTGAATCCAGTCCAGCGCTACACTGCAACCAAACATCATGATTAGCATCTTGGTTCAAAAGATGAATTAAGCAAAAGAGCTAACATTAGTAAAGAATTACAAAAGCAAAAGCACCAGAAATTATAGTGGTTAACAAACATATATGGTCATAAGCACATTTCTCAAAATGATGCATCCCTTGGGGGTGGAGAGAGAGTTCAGTTAGGAGCACTCTACTGGGCTGGCAGTGGAAGCAGAGGCAGGTGGATCTGAGTTCAAGGCCAGTCTGGTCCACAGAGTGAATTCCAGGACAGCCAGGGCTACACAGAGAAACACAAACAAACAAAAAAGAGTATTGTGTTTGTCCAGAGGAAGGGTGTGTACTGCCCTTTCAGTTCCCAGTATCCATATCAGTTGGCAGACAACTATTTGTAATTCCAACTCCAAGGGATCTGCCTCCCTCTTCTAGCCTCTTAAGGCACCTGCAGACACATGACATTCACTCACACAGACACATACACAAAAATAAACAAAATAAAATAAAAACTTTTAAAAAAATCCCTTTGGCAAGAAACTCAGACAAGAAAGATCCTTAAAGCATGATATATGTAGAGTCTGACACTTTAAGAAAGTACAAAATCAATACAAAGTATTTTCCCTAATATGATAAATGACAGATGACAAAGAAATACAAGAGTTAATTATCTGTATAGCACCCACCTAAATACTATTCTGAGCATCTTACATATATTAAGTAATTAATCCTCACAACAAACTATTAGCCTTTATCTCAATATAAGTAAGGAAATAAGACACAGAGGAGCTGATGAAGATGCAGCTGAGCATATGGTGAAGTTGGGCTTCAGCTGCAGACTCTCTAGGCCTCAAAGCTGGTGCCCTTACCCTTTGTGCAGAAACGCCTTGAGTACAGTACATGGCACTCTCCAAGACAGGTCTTCTGAGTCTACCCTCTGCATGGAAGAAGGATCTATAGCATCCTTGACCTTTGCCCACTGGATGCCAGCAGCATAGTGCCAACTGTCCCCATGGGGCAAAATCACCTCCAGTACAGAATCACTACAGGAACAGGACTGATGTTGCACATCCAAACTGGGTCTTTTATGAAGTATCAAGTGAAAACTGGCTATACGTAGATAAGTAGAAGAAAGGCATGACAGACTGAGAAGACCTATAACCTTAACCAATGAAGTAAATCATATATATATGAATGATGTAATATTAAACATGAGGGTACAACATAATCTTTATAAGTTCATATGTCTGTTTCTTGGGTGTATTGTCATATAAACAGGTATAATAATACCTGCCTTGGACTTGGGATACAGTTGAATGATAAAGCACCTGACTTTAGGTGGCACAGAAGATTTGAGTTCCAGCTCCAACACCATGAAAAGAAAAGGAAAAAAGACTTTGTCTCACTGGACTGCTGTGAAGATTAAATTAAATACATACATAAGTGAGCAATAAAGAAATATGAAGCTTGAATTCTAACGGGGTAAGTCTGCATAGCTTTAGAAACGGCTCTTCTAATCATCATAAAGATAGCAAGGACACAATAATAGAGACTGGTATTAGTAAAGCCTGTGTACTGTCAGTTTCCAGGAAAAGAAATGAAATTGCCACGGAAGTTTAAAGGGAACACAGAACTCATGACACAAAAGTATTGGGAAAAAAATCCACCTGACCTTGTCTCTTAAGAGCTCCCCTTAGAAGTCATCACTCAGGCCTCGTTAAACACCACATACCTCTTTCAGCAGTGCCACCAGAGGTGTCATGATGTCCTTAGCCACCATGTCATCACAGACTTCAAAACCTCCACAAGCACTGAGATTCCTACATAAGAAATTTAAACACGTTTTACTTTCAAGTCATACATCACAAAATACCACTAAGCTCCCAAATGTACTGTATGTTTAATCACAGTCAATGTTTCTGAGAAAAAAATGTATTTTGTCATACGCTGGAAAACAAGACTACAGATTTTCAGCTGTCCACTCCTTATCGCAACACATAACTTTGTCATTGTCTTAGTCACTGTTAAGGCAACTTTTTTAAAGGAAAGCATTTAATTGGAGCTGGCTTATAGTCTCAGAGGCTAGTCCATCATCATCATGGTTGGAAGCACGGTGGGATGCATGGCGCTGGAGCAGCAGCTGAGAGCTACATCCTGATCCATGGACAGAGACACTGGCCTGGTGTGAGCTTTTTGAAACCTTGAAGCCTACCAACAGTGACACACCTCATGTATAATCTCACACCTTCTCCAACAAGGCCATCTTTCTCTCTTGGTTTTTCAAGACAGGGTTTCTGTCTAGCCTTGACTGCACTAGAATTTGCTCTGTAGATCAAGTTGACCTTAAACTCACAGAGATCCACCTGCCTCTACCTACAGAGTTCAGAGTAATGGAAAGCACCACCATTCCTGGGCTGGCCATACCTCTTAATCCTTTTCAAATAGTGCCACTCCCTGGTGACTAAGTATTTAAATATTATGAGCTTATAAGAGCCATTCTTACATCAACCCACCATACCCCAACTAACAGAATTCTCTGCAATTGCTACTGGTTATACTAATACATATATGCATTATTTGGTTAATAATAATCAACAGATTTTTCTTCAGGGACAGGGTTTCCCTGTGTAGCCTTGGCTCCTAGAACTCGCACAGTAGACCAGACTGGCCTGAACTTAAGTGATCAGCCTGCGTCTGTCTTTCAAGTGATGGGGTTAAAGGCATACACAACTACACCATAATAAACAATAACAAGAGATTAAATAAACAAGAGATTATTTAATGTTCCTCAACAGACCTAAGATTTACTAAGGCCAGAAATCAAGTCTGTATTCCCCACTACACCATTCCCCAATCCTAGTCCAATGACTGGCAAATAGGCACTCCAACGATGCTTACCTATCTGAAACAATACACACAGGCAAATCTGCGAGAGTACAAAAGTTAAGGTCCTGCCCCATCTACAGTTCACTCTCTGCATACTCATCAGAGTGGCTTTTTCAAAAGGTAGACTTCATCACTCTGGTTTAGAATAAATCCTTCAATTCAGCAGATGCAGCAACTATAACCGTCACCTCCTGACCTCAGCCACATTAACTTCTGTGCAGTGTCTATCCGCCCTCGGCCTCACTTCTCTGGCATGGCTCTTCCTCCCACACCGAATGCTCTCACCCTATTTTCCCATGCCTGCTTCTCCGTTCCTCTGGTCTCCGTTTATAAATGCCATCTAGAGGATTCCCCAGTGCACCCCCCCCTCGTTTACACAACACTTCTCATTAATACCGTTTTGACTTTTTTTGCTAGTTTCCAGACACCCTCTCAATGGAGCTCCTGCAAAGATAAGGATCTTGGCTGTCCTGCTTAACATTCTGCAAGCTGAAATGTCAGTATACTTAGAGCCATCCAGTCAGGGACCCTATGGCGCGCTTTGGAAGGGAAAAATGCATCAGGCTTGAGGACAGATGAAGTAGCCAGGTGTATACAAACAAGGTGCGTGACCTGCAGCTCCCGGGGTCCTTCGGAACCCGAACTCCTATCTCTATCCGCTGCAAACCTGAGATCACAGGAAGGTTTTTCTCTCTCCATTAGTAGAGAACGCAGCGGGAGAGGGTGTGCTGGGTTTGTTTGCTCGCAGGGACACCACAACGCCTCGGACCCTCTCCGACTCACCTCAGAGCTCCGGCCGCCGTCTCCCTGACCGCCAGACTGGGGTCCAGCAGCAGCGGCCCGAGCCGGCGGACAGCATCGCGGCGCGCCAAGTCTGGCAGCGCCGGCCGCTGCTGCACCAGTCGGGCCAGCCCCGCGCAGGCGCACTCGCGGACCTCGGCGCTCGGGTGCTGGAGCTGCGAGAACCAAGACGTCAGAGGTGGGCAGTGAGCACGCGCGCCGCAGCCCCGCTCCCGCGGACGTCCTGCCGCAAGCCGCCCCGAGCCCGGCCAAGCCATTGTCCCACCTTTTCCAAAAGCTCCGCCGCTGGCCCGTCGTCCTCCTCCTCTTCGGTCCCGTTCGCCACGGCCGCCGCCTCGGCCTGACAGCTACCAGTAGGGGAGAACTGAGGTCTCTTGAAGCGCTTCGTCCGACTCTTACCCATGGCGACGGAGGCCGCGAGGAGAGACCGGGAGAGGAAGACAGCAACAGACGATGGGGGCCGCCGGGCCCAACGAACACTTCAGTCTCCGGCACTACCTGGCGTCCTTCCTAAGCTGGACCGGGTTGACGGCCTGAGCACACATGGAAAAGCTACGCGCCTGCGCACGGCGCGTCGGGAGCGAGGAGAGGGCGGGCACAGGGATTGCGCGTGCGTGTAAAGCGGTGTGGGCGGGGCCACACCTGACAGGGGGTGGAGCACTGGTTTTTCCTGGGAATGTTAACACACCCACTCCACTGGAGAAATGCAAGGCTTCTAATCCAACTGTTCCAAAGACCCGTTCTATCTTAGTGTAACCTAGTCACAAAGAGGGGACTGTCTGCCAAAAAGGATAACATTCCTTACTATGCCATGTTTAGAATATAATCACATAAGTGAAGCTCCCGGATGGAAGCTCAGGCCTCTCAACCTGTAGGTGCAAAGAACCCATGGAGCTACCAAATATATCTTATTTCCTTGCTCTCTTATATGGACACACACTTCCTGCCATACCCATAGTCCAAAGTAGTCTTCACTATTCTTGATAATGTGGCCTCTCCATGTCCACCCTATTGAAAGACCCCAACCCTAAAAATTAAGAACACCCATATAGGAAGGCACTGAGATAAACATGTTTGTCTATTACTCGAACCTTAGTCAGTTCCCCTATCTCCCACCCACTAGGAAACTAGTTGCAAACAGGTTGCAGCTGGAGCACTCAGTTGAGAAAAACGTTTTGTAGACTGTGTAGGCGGGACTATGTTAATTTTGCCCTTGTTGTAACCCTGGTTCGATAGTCTAGCCCAATCCTGGATGTTATATGATAATTTATGCTAAACTTGTGGTTTTTGCCTTTAAAAGCTTGTTTGTTGTGATGCTCAGGGTGCTCAGTCTCCTGAGGGCTGCAGCACCCAGTTGTACAATTGAGAAATAAACCTCTTGCTTGTTGTAGCTGACGGCCTGGTTATTGAGTCTGGGGGCACTCCATTGAAGACCTCCACGTTGAGGGTCTTTCACTATGATCTTTTCAAAATATTCTTCCATGGTTATTCATTGTCCTTCTCAAAACTTCTCAGTGGCTTCTCTTCCTCAGGATAGTTTTCAAAAATTTCGGCTAGGCTGCCTCATCTCACTTCACTCCTGTGTCCTGTTCTCTTTAATAATGTTGTTTGGGCCCAGGGTTTTACAGAAGCCTCTTTCCCCCAACCTCCTGAATTAGTGGACACATGAGAATTTTTTTGGTTTGAGACAGGGTTTCTCTGTGTTGCCCTGGCTGTCCTGGAACTCATTCTGGAGATCAGGCTGACCTCAAACTTAGAGAGATACACCTGCCTCTACCTCCTGAGTTCAGGGATTTAAAGTGAGCCCCCATGTCCGGTAAAGAGGCATTTCTTTATGGGTACCTCTTCTGACTTCAGTCAGAGATAGATCTATCTTGAGACACACCTGTTCTTCTGCTTCATAGCACAGTTAAGAATCGTCATCTAAACTGGGCGGTGATGGCGCACACCTTTAATCCCAGCACTGAGGAAGTAGAGGCAGGTGGATGTCTGTGAGTTTGAGGCCAGCATGGTCACAGAATGAGTTCCAGCACAGGCTCCAAAGCTACACAGAGAAACCCTGTCTCAAAAAAACAAACAAAAATGTCACCTTCTGTAGTGGCACAACTGCTGTCTTCTGAGATGGACAGTCACATCTAGTGAGGACACGATGCCCATTCCCACACATCACTGTCTTCCGAAATGAACAGTAACATCTGAACTCAGGACAATAAGCTTTATTTGCCATTCCCACACATCACTGTCTTCCGAGATGGACAGTAACATCTAGTGAGGACACAATGCCCATTCCCACATATCACTGTCTTCCCAACACTAACTTGGCAGCAAATCATCGTTTAGTTCCTTAAATGAACAAAGAGACAGAATCAAGAAAGATCAGGACATGCAATCAAGATGGATTAAAATTAGAATTTATATGAGATATAAATGTATTTCTATTATTTCTTTGAGGGCATGTGCAAGGGGAAAAATAATCCAAAGTCATAATTATGGGGAGGCTGGATAACTAGTTTGATGCCAGGCAAGTTTAAATAACAAGACCTTGTCTCAAAAAAACAGAACAAGGGAGGAGGGCGTAGAAGCACATCTCTTTAATCTCAGCACTCGGGAGGCAAAGGTAGATGGATCTCTGTGACTTTGAGACCAGCTGGGACCATGTAGTGTGTGAATTTCAGGCCAACTGAGATTACATAGTGAAGGCCCAGATAATAAAAACAACAACAACAAGCTTTATTTGCCATTCTCAGGAGCCATTCCTCAGCCACCTGTAGTTGACAGTTTTAGAATGAGCCTAGTGACTTTAACCAGTCTATTTTATTGAGCTAGGGATTGAGCCTCTTTTCTTGAAACAAGCTTGATATAAAAATGTTTGTCTGGCTGGGCGGTGGGGGCACACACCTTCACTCCCAGCACATGAGGCAGAGGCAGGTGGATTTCTGAGTTCGAGGCCAGCCTAGTCTACAGAATGAGTTCCAGGACAGTAGCCAGGGTTTCATAGAGAAACAGAAAGGAAGGAGGGAGGGAGGGAGGACTGTCAAACTATTGATCTAATAAATTTTGTTTCTTGTTCTTTTGAAACAGGATTTCTCTGTGTAGCCCCAGCTGTCCTGAAGTCACTCTGTAGACCAGCTGGCCTTGAACTCACAGAGAACCGCCACATATGTGCACACACCACCTTTACAAGTATGTGTGATGTGTGCGGGCATGCATGGCACCTTGTTTATGTGGCGGTCAGAGGACTACTTTGTGGAATTGGTTCTTTCCTTTCTGAGCTCCAGGAATAAACTCATGTTGCCAGGTTTGCATGGGAATGCCTATACTTGCTGACTCATTTTTTCTTTCTTTTCTTTTTCTTTCTTTCTTTCTTCCTTCCTTTCTCTCTTTCTCTCTTTCTTTCTGAGACAGGATTTCTCTGTGTGGCCCTGGCTGTCCTGGAACTCACTCTGTAGACCAGGCTGGCCTCGAACTCACAGAGATCCTCCTGCTTCTACTTCCCAAGTGCTGGGATTAAAGGCATGTATCACCACTGCCCAGCTTCATTTCAACATTTTTTAAAAGGTTACCTATTTTCTCAGACATCTGTTGCTCCTTCACATTTTCATAATGTAGCATTCCTAAAGGACTCTGAGCTGTATCTTCTAAAGGCCTTTGACAGAGTCATGTAGTTGTAGAATCCACTTCAGCCTTTCAGTTCGTGGCATTCGGCTTCAAGCTACCAGCACCTCTTCTATAAACCAGGAAACCTCCTCAGTCTTCTAGAATTTCTCTTAGACTACTCTTAGGCCTGGGCAACTGGATAGTTTACATCTCTAGTATTTATCATTTGATCATCATTACCTAGGGCATATTCTCAGATCTACTTAAAATGTTGGGGGAGCTAGAGAGATGGCTCTGTGGTTGGGAGCACCTGTTGCTCTTATGGAGGACCTGGTTTCAATTTCCAGCACCCACCTGACAGCTCATGACTGTTGCAGGAGATTTGACAACCTTACACAGACACACAAGCAGGCAAACGCTAATGCACATAAAATAAAAAAAATTAAACCAGGCAGTGGTGGTGCATACCTTTAATCCCAGCATTTGGGAGGCAAAGACAGATGGATCTCTGTGAGTTCGAGGCCAGCCTGGTCTACAGAGTGAGTTCCAGAATAGGCTCCAAAACTACAGAGAAACCCTGTCTCAAAAAAACTAAATAAATAAAATAAAAAATTAAATTAAAAATTTGTTTTGCTATATAGGTAGGGATGTATTCTGGATACAGATTTTTTGTTTTTTCAAGTCAAGCCTGTATTAGCAGTGCCGTGATCGGCTGGAGTAAATCTCTAGAGATCTGCTCTCCCTACCTGCTCTTGCCCTCTGGCTCATGTTGCCCTACATTGTATGATTAGCTAATTACCAAAGAACTTCAATGCCAGTGGCCAGCTAGGGAGTCCTCTGGTTCTAGATTCACCATAAAAGGTATGATAAGTTTCTCCATTTACAAAGACTGCGAGTTTTTGAAATATCAAAGGAGTGACAACCATTTTAATTATTTCAAAAGAGGTAATTACTTTCAAAAGGGAAGCTGAATGTTGAATGCCTTTCGAGCAAGGTCTGGGACTAGCCAGACTTTATTCTCAGGCTTTGCTGGGGCAGGAGTGGTGGTTATGTAAATGCTAACAGCTCTGAAAAGGCTCTGTTGAACAGGCTGCTGCCCATTCAATTCCACATCGCTCATTCGTGAGCAAGTCTTTCTGCTCACGTTTGTTAAGCTAGGCACTGCTCAGGGAGCTCTGACTTTGACAAAGTCATTGTTGCCAGTAGTGGTACACACCTTTAATTCCAGCACTCAGGAGGCAAAGTTCCAGGCCAGCTTGTCTACAGTGAGTTTCAGGACAGCCAAGGCTACAATAGAGAAACCCTATCTTGAAAAACAAAACAGAAGGGAAGCGGAAGGGAAAAGAAGGGAGGGGAAGGAGAAAGCAAGGAAGAAGAGGAAGGGAGGTAGGGAGGGGAGGGAGGGAGGGAGGAAGGAAAGAAGAAAGGAAGGGAAGAAAGAAAAATTATCCTGGCCGGGCAATGGTGGCACATGCCTTTAAATCCAGCATTCGGGAGGCAGAGGCAGGGGGATCTCTATGAGTTTGAGGCCAACCTGGTCTACAAGAGCTAGTTCCAGGACAGGCTCTAAAGCTACAGAGAAACCCTGTCTCAAAAAACAAAAAAAAACCAACCAAACAAACAATCATTATCCTGTCTTGGGGAAGTAGCGGCACAGCCTTTAATCTTGGCACTTGGGAGGCAGTGCCAAGTGGGTGGACCTCTGAATTCAAGGCCAGCCTGCTCTACAGAGTGAGTTCCAGGACAGCCAGAGCTACATAATGGGACCATGCATCATAAAAACTGTAGGGACAGTAATTATCCTGAGGCTGGAGAGATGGTTCAGTACTCTTGGAGAGGACACAGATTCAATCCCCACCACCTACATGGTGGCTTATAACCATATAAAACTCCAGTCCCAGGAAATATGACATCCTCTTTTGGCCTCTGTGGGCACCAGATACACATGTGGTATACATGCAGGTGAAACATAAATACCTAAAGAATTGAAAATAATTATGGCTGTTTGCTTTGCAAACATAGCAGCACACCCTTTAAACTCAGCACCGGGGGCGGGGGGATGACATCCCTGTAATCATCCCAAATCAGAAACTTGAAACACTGAAGGATTGCCTGAACAGAATTCAAGATTGACTTAGGAAACAGTGAGGCCTGGTCTCAAAATGAACATCTACAGTACAAAACAAGACAAGAATGAATAGAAAAATAGAAAAGAGGAAAGCACAGACCTCAGGCACTGTAGCAGGATGCTGCTTCTTAGAGCCAAGGGGCTCTAAGCACACGTTTATTTATATAGTCAGATATATCACTTCTAGCAGCCAGGTTCCTATCAAACGCTCAAAGGAGTACTTCCCTGTCAGCTTTACACTCTTGGAGGAAATTCCCAATCTAAGCCGGTAAGAGCAACTATAACATAATAACCTGCATTTCCTTAGTAAAAGCGAAGCAATATTAGATCATGTTGAATTAAGACATGAAGAAGGCTAAAGTCTAGGATGTACCAGCAACTATGTTTGGTCTACAGGACAGAGTTACAGTAAGATAGCTAGGAGCTAGCAGGTAAGAGCAGTAAGAGCACTGGCTGCTTTTAAAGAGGTCAAGGTTCAATTCCCAGTCCCCACATGATGGTTCATCACCATCTGTAACTCCAGTTCCACAGTTTCTGATGCCCTTTTAATTGCACAGGCACAAGGCATGTAAGTGGTGCACAGACATACATGAAAGCAGAACACCCATACACATAAAAAAAAAAAAAAGTAAAATTTCCAATTTGGAATTAGCTTGTATCTAATTTACAGAATACATTTACATATTTTTTAGTTGCAGACACAGTAAACCAAATAAAAACTCTAATCACTGGTTTATATAAAATATTTATTTTTTGCACATATTTACCTACAGAATTTACAGAAAATAAAACAATGCAGAACATATAGAACACTCTCTTAGAGAATTCATAGAAGCAGAGGGTTTTATTGCTGCAATTCAAAGAATACAATTTATTGAAAGGAAAGTCAAAATGAACAAGTATTAGTTAAATGGCAGCTTTAATTCAATGGTTTTGTCCTATTATTCAAATTTAGTTTCATATTGGATGAAATTTAAAATATTGCTCATGAAATAATTTAACCTTTTCAAAAGCTTCTAATAAACAAGTAAAAGGCACCTCTAGTCCGTTAAGTATTTACAGCAAACCCGGTTTCGTTTCAAGGGCTACCATAGTACACGTGGCTGTTGCGCATACACAGTATGTCATCACGACTCTCCAGCAGTGAGGACTGCAGGCTCTGGCTTGTGGTGTGGTTCCGCTGTTACTGGTGATGGACTGGGCTCATCAGTTACACCAGGACAGTACTGGTCTAACACGTCTACCTCAGCATAAAATCCAGTCACCTAAAATAACGACCGTCAAATTCCCAGGCAATACATAATTTCACTTGTACATTCAGAAGACTTTGGGGTGTTTTTTAAAATTCTTTTTTAAAAAAGTAATTTAGTGTTAAATGAGAACGATTTACTGAAAAATATAACAATAGTTGCCAGAATTCAGTATTGGGCTTAACAAAAATTGTTGAAACATGTATACATTGTCAACATAATGGAGATGAGGTTTTCTCAGTCTAAGTGGAGCCTGGTATTTCCTGCAGCACAATGGAAGGAGGCGCTGAGAATGAAAGGCACACGTAATAGCCAGGTTTGAGGAGCTGTGGAGATGCCAAGCCGATGGTTTCTGAAATACTGGTGCAGAGAGCGAAGTCCAAACATTTTCCTCTTGGTTTAACATTGGCATTAATTTGCTATTTACAGTAGTTTGCAAAAATACATTATAAAAACTGAATGAGGTTTGGTTTCTAAGTTTAACTTAGTAACATACACACATACTTCATCTGCAAAACTCTTTGCAGGGCTGAAGTACTAAAGTGACACTAACACTGAACACAGGTAACCAAAGGTACTGAAGCACAGAGCTCAGCCATCATCATTGAGATCATCTGGGCAAATATTGCACGCTTCTTGTCAGTTGTTGCTAAACCATCACATATCCAATTCCAAAAGGAATCCTTTCTGGCATTTTGCTGTACCACTTATTTGAAGAAAGACTAACAATAGTGCAGATTGTCATTGAACGTGAGGTCTAGGTTTCAAAATTAACTTTCCTGTCTGTAAAAAAGGAAAAAAGAAAGAAAGAAAAAAAGTCAATTCACAGTTCTAGTAAAAACAGACTTTAAAGAGCATTTGGAGTGCCATGGTTTAGCAGGTAAAGGCACTTGCTGCCAAACTTGATAACCTGAGTCCAGCCCCCAGAACCAAAATGGTAGAAGCAGAGAGCTATTGCACATCTTTCTCCTTCCCACTGGCACTATGGCATATGGTGTGTGCATACGTGGGTGCCCATGTGCACAACACACACGATCAATCAGTCAGTAAAGATGTAAAAACTTTCTGTTAGAGGGTATCTGATGGAGCCAGTGAGATGGCTCAGTGGGGAAAGGCTCTTGCTGACAGGTCTGACGAAACCAGTTCAGTTTCCAAGACCTAAAGTGGAAGGAGAAAAAGGATTTGTGGGAGTTGTCCTCTCATCTCCTCTGCTTGGATGACATAGTAAATTCCAGGCCAGCCTGTCTCAAAATTAAAAATAATAATAATAAATAAAATAAGAAAAATTCAACTGTCAACCCCACCAATTTGTTTGGCACCACTGACTGAAGCCCTGGCTGGTTTAGAACTTGCTATGTAAACCAGGCTGGACTCTTCCTCCTGAGTGCAGGGGTTAAGGGTGTGTGTCAACAAGCCTGACTAAGAGATTTCAGGTATAATCTTGTTTTGTTCAGATAAGGAATTGCTATGGAGTCCAGGCTGGCCTTCACCCCTTTACTGTTTTTTTGGTGGTGGTGGGTTTTTGTTTTGTTTTGTGACAGTATTTTTATCTTCAGGCTAGTATCAAATTTGTATATAGCTAAGGGAGAGCCTTAAACTTTGATTTTCCTGCTTCCACCTCCAAGTGCTGGGATTACAGGTGTAAACCGTGCCTGGTTTCACATGGTGTTAGAGATCAAACCCAAGGCTTTACACATGTTAAACAACCACTGAGTTACAACTCCCGACTGAGCTACACGCCAGACCTTGGCTTCACACTCTTCTCTTGCCTCAATTCCCTAGTACTGAGATTACAGGCGTATGCCACCATGCCTGACCCACAGGACCCAAAGGTCTGTTTTCCTAAAACTAAACAGGTGGTACCCACTAAGCATTTTTGTTATTTTGAAACAGGGTCTCACTATGTAGATTAGGGTGACCTTGAACTTGAAATAATCCTCTTGCCTCCCAAGGACAGAGATTACAGATGTCAACAACCATACCTGGCTACAGGTATATTCTAATAAAAAAAAAATACTTACATCATCACAAGACATATTGTATTCTGCTAGTATCGTTCGACATCGAGCAGCTATACTGAATCATTGTGGTCAAAGGAAAACTGCCAATGCGAAGCAAGCATCTGTTACGGTTTAGACATGATATGTTGCCCCCAATGGCTCATGTGCTAAAGGTTAGATTGAGATAAAAGTTAAAGGCTAGCCATCAGCATGTTGAGGTAACTGAATAACAAAGGGACAAACTCCTCAATAAATCCACCTATGATTTCATAGCTATGGGGCGTGGAGCCTAGTCAGAGATGTAGGTCACCAAGGGGGTGACTTTGAAAGGCATATTTTATTACTGAACCTTCACTGTATCCGGTCACCATGACGTGAGTGGGTTTGTTTTACCCCACGCTTTTTGCAATGATGTGCTGCCTTACCATGGCCAAAACACAACAGAGCTAACCAAGCATGGACTGGGCCTTCCGAAATCATGACCTATGACAAATCTCACGTATTTTGTCTCGGGGTTGGAATGTGATTAACAAGGCTTCTAACAACCATTTAGATAACATGGAAGGTTCTTCAGCTTAGTTCAGAGAACAAAATTAAATTCCCAGTAAAGGATACATTGATGGTGCAACTACTCTTTTGTGTATGCCAGCAAAGAACAAGCCTATTAGAGTTATACAGCTAATTGTGAAAAATGGATGATTCCATAAGGACGTGAAGAAGGACACCTGTAAGAGAAAAGTGAGATTAAGAATCTTAGGGCTCTACACAGAAACGCACAATGTTTTATCACCTCAACTACAAGGATGTGAAGACTTCCAACAACTCTACTCCTTCTTATTGCTGTGCAATGATAACAGAACACATGCCTTATCTTTGTATGGCGGGATTGCATAGCATTGTCATCCATGCCAAACACTAGGCCATTTCAAATTCAATCCTATAATCAGAAAACCACCTCACCAAAAAAAAATCCTGAACTTTCTGCTCAAAGAATGAAGATTAGGCCTTTAATGTTTTCTTCCCCTCAAATCCCCGACAGGGTTTTTTGTTTAGTCCTAGCTGCCCTGGAACTCTCTGTAGACCAGGCTGGCCTTGAACTGAGGTACGCCTGCCTCTGTCTCCTGAGTGAGTGCTGGGATTAAAAGCACAAGCCACCCCTGCCCTGCTGGAGGCCTTTAGTCTTAATGAAAACACAAAATAAATCTGATTTAATTACTTCCCTGGGAACAGTGTTGGTGATGAAATGTACCTAATTTCAATGCTCTGCAGGTAGAGGCAAGTGGATCTTGTAAATTCAAGGCCAGCTTGGGCTAATAGCTGCATAGTGAGACTTTGTCTCAAAAAAATTAAAACCAACAAAAGCTTAAGAGAGTTAGGCCAGCTCTGTCATTCATAACCAAGTCCCAGACTCATCTTCATCTCCCGCCCCACCCTCCACACATATGCCAACTTCCCTATTAGCTTAATTTCTACAACTCCTTCACTACCTTTGCTTGAAATGAATAAATAATGTTTATTTGAATTTTTTTTTTGGTTGTTTTGAGACAGGGTTTCTCTGTAGCTTTGGTGCCTGTCCTGGAACTTCCTCTTGTAGACCAGTCTGGCCTTGAACTCAGAGATATGCCTGCCTCTGGGATTAAAGACATGTGCCACCACTGCCCATCTTATTTGAAATTTTTTTAAAAATGAAGCTGTTTTAAAGCTACTTGAAAAATGAAATAAAAATATGAACTAAAAAAAAAAGTTGCTTTTGAAGTTATTAGAATTGTAGTGGCCAAAGGACACTGAAGCAACAAAAACTGGTTAGTAGGACTCTGTAAAGATCTAGAGAGAAAGAGAGAGAGAGAGAGAGAGAGAGAGAGAGAGAGAGAGAGAGAAAGGACTTCATTCAGATTCAGATCTGGGCATATTGAAACGACTATAAAAAAATCTGGAAATGCACAACTCTAAGGCTATACAGAGTGACAAGAATCCAGGATCCATGCTAGAACAAGGGAGGGCAGAAAGGCAGAAGGCTTGGAAATAGAAACATAACAAAGTAAAAACATAAACATGTAGCCTGTCTAGAAAAAGAAAGTAAACGGATTGGTAAGTACATAGAAAAAACACTGGAGGGAAGCACAGCACTCTCTCCACAGGAGAGATCTCACGGTTTATGATGGAAAGCTAAACACACACACACACACACACACATACACACACACACACACATACACGCAGCACGGAAGCGCGCCAAGACAAAGAAATGGATTAGGTGTATGATTCAACAAGGACAAATGAAAGAACAAGGCTTAAAACAGCAGGAGGGAAATATTTCTGAGATGAAGTGATGCTGAAGACAAGCTAAAGTTCCAGAGGATTTCCTTTCCGTTCTATTTTGGGAAACAGAAACAGGGTCTTGCTACATAGCCCCTGCTGACCTGGCACTTACATTGTAGCCATGGCAGCCTAGAACTCACAGCAACTCCTATGCTTTAGCCTCCCCAGCACAAGGAATATAGGCATAAGACTCCACGCTCGCCTCTGAAGAACTACCGCTTTACAATCTCTGAGCTTTACTGGCCAGCAAGATGGTTAGATAGGTAAAAGTACTTGCCACCAAGTCTAATAACCTGAGTTCAATCCCCAGGACCCACATGGTAGAAGAAGAGAGCTGATTCCCAAAATGTCTTCCGACCTCCACAAGAGAAGCAAACACACACTCTGTAATTTAAGGAAATCAGAGGGTTGTTTGTTTTTTGGAGACAGGGTCTTTCTGTGTATCCTTGGCTGTTCCAGAACTTGCTCTGTAAACCAGGCTGGCCTCAAACTCAAGAGACCCTACTGCCTCTGCCTCCCAAGTGCTGAGGTTAAAGGTGTGGCTGAAAAATCTGAGCTTTCATTCCTACAAGATGGCTACGTGTCTGGACAATGTTAGCACATACAGTACTTTGTAGATGTGTGTATAGTCTGTGTATGCACTTACTTGTTCCTCTATTACCTCCACCCTATTTTTTTAGGATAAGGTCTCTCACTGAACAGTTCACTGATTGGCTGAACTGGCAGACTAGCAAGCTCTGGGATCCTTCTACGTCACCAACCCAGTCCTCCCTCAGCTCTAAGGTTGTAGACATGGACTGCCACGTCTGGTACACATGACTGTAGGAGTTACGAACTTGGGTCCTGATGCTTACACAGCAAACACTGAATCATTTCTCCAGTTCTGATATTTCATAGTCTAAAAGTTGTTTGTCATTGCTATTTAGCAACAATGTCTTACCATGCAGCCCAGGCTGGCTTCTATCACTCAAGTCTCCTGGTTCGGGTCTCCTATGATGTCAAGATTACAGGACTGCACCACCACCCCTGGCTTTATGTTCTTTCTTTAATTAGGTCAGTTGTATTAGCCTCCTTCCCTCCAGGGCGACAACCAATGACATCTAAACAGCAGTTTCTTCTTTCAGAAGTTTGCAATATCTTTTTACTCCCTGGCTTTTGTATTCGTACCTTCTGCTTCAGACACAATTGCCGGCTAGAACTCTCATCAGGTTTGGGGTTATTAAATACTGAAGTAAAAAGAGCCAACCCTAAGGCTAAAAGCTATCTTCTCACCTAATTTAGAAAATGATATTAACTACAGAGTTTTGGGCCTATTTCCGATTACATTTAATTCTTCGTTTTATTAAGATCTCAACTAGATGAAATCAGCTTATATTTTTTCTCAATTAGAAGTAGACTCATTTCCCAAGATAGAACTTTTTTAATCTTCTTGCCAGCCTCCTTTTACCCTCCCCTACAGATGAGTACCAAGTACAGCCTTCAGATCAGACTTTATACATGAACTCACAGGAGAGTTTTCTGTCTGCCACAAAACCCCTTCTATTAACACAAATTCCAACACCAACCTCCCCTGCTTCCTGTCCTTTTCCATCTCCCCTCAGTGAGAGTGGGGGGGAAGGGAGCTACATGCTAAACAACCCCCGGCTGTCTGAATTGCCAACCTGACTGGTGACAAAAGCCTTATCATTAGGCTTCCCCTTCTGTATAACTTAAAAAGTAGAACATAAATTTACAGATGTAGTCTACTTAATTATAACTACAGCCAGGTGGTGCACACCTTTAATCCTAACACTCAGGAGGTAGAGGCAGGAGGATCACTGCGAGTTCAAGGCCAGCCTGGTCTACACAGCGAGTTCCAGGACAACCAGGGCTGTCCACAGACAAACATTTTCGTTCTCGAAAATGACCAAAAAAAAAAAAAGAAGAGAGAGAGAGAGAGACCCTATTTTTAAGAAAATTATAAGACTGAACTATAGCTGGAGAGAGGTGATGAAAGAGAAGCCTGAGACTAGTCTAGTGTGTGTGGGAGGGTGTACCTAGAATCCCAGCATTTGGGAGGAAGAGGCAGAGGCAGGTGGATCTCTCTAAGTTTGAAATTAACTTGGTCTATACAGCTACATAGTGAAACCTTGCCTTGAAGGGGGGAAAAAAAAAGAAAAGAAAGAAAAACCCAGGACTGCAGATATTCTAATAAAAAAGATTGAGCTTGAAATGAAGGTACTAGAAGAGGTGGAAACTTCAGAAACATTTCATCAAATAATCCTTCCAGAGCTAACATTATGAAATCTGATATTGCATTTGGTACAGAGAAGCTTGTGCACAACGCCCAGCGGGAGTCCCGCCTCTTGGTGTTCTCCATATTAAACTTTAGGGAAGAACTGTGGAAGGACCAATGCGGAGAAAGAAAAGCTTTGCTAACTCAAGGAGCTGGCACGCTCTCTTCAATGACAATGAAAACACAAAGAATTAATTGTGACTCCTAGGATCAGGTCACCTATAGATCAATTTATAACTCAATTCTGTCAACTTTGCTGAGCTATGTGGCCTGGAGAACAGTGATTTGGTTCCTCCCTGATTTTGGCCACTTGGACTAATCTGTTTACCAGTGACATTTGACTTTGTTTCTTTTTCCTGGCATCTCAAATGGTTTATGAGATCCAGAAAGGTATTAATAAATAATTCACTGAATTACAGTATTTAAAATCTGGTACCGAACCAGGTAGTGTGGCACACACCTTTAATCCCAGCACTGAGGAGGCAGAGGCAAGTGGATCTCTGTGAGCTCGAGGCCAGCCTGGTCTACAGAACTTGTTCCAGGATGACCAGGGATACACAGAGAAACTGTCTCAAAATAAACAAACAAACAAAAACAAAAAACAAAAAGAAAGAAAAGATAACTAACCCTAACAGTCAGCTAGAGCTTTACGTCAGCAAACAATTACCGAGCATGTCATCAACACAAGATTAAAGTCATTAGTAGCAGGCACAGGTAGGTTGGCATCATATTTCATTATTAGCATCACTACTATATCTAGTATCTCATTTAATCTGCTTAAGATTTTAAAACAAAATTTCTACCTTTTGTGTCTCAGGATCTATTAGCCAGTTCCAGGCACCAGTAGCTGTACAGACAGACACCACTATAAGAAGCACTGATGAAAGATAAACAGAAAATTAGTAAGCAAACACACCCTTCATCCCTTCATGTTTTGATACCCCTTCCATCGGTTCCTGACAGACAAGCCAAAGAATGCAGCACTTGATCAAACAGAGCAATGGCCGGGCTCCAGAATCAGACTTGCCATCCTGAGGAGCTCCCTTCAACATTCTGAACCCTGGGAATGGGGGATTACAGCAACTTCTTCTTGGTTAGGATTCATAAGAATGAAGTCTAAAACTTAAAACCAAAAATTTTAAGCTAAGACTCAATGTAATAGAGCTTTCATTGTGGTTTTGCAGATCCTGTAAACTCACACTGAAAAGAGAAAGCCCTCCCATTTTCTAATGGGAGTACACAAAGACCCCTTTCTGAGCCACACTGCAGTCCTGTGATTCCTAACCATGCAGACTACTGCTGCTGAGTTAAACAAAGGGCAGTGTTGAAGTCACTGAGTGTGATGTCACTGTTGAGCAGACCAGTCAGTACTGGTTTTTAAAAGGGGTGTAAAGAAAGGACTTAAAACTGGGCAGTGGTGGTACAGGCCTTTAATATTAGCACTGGGGAAGCAGAGGCAGAAGGACCTCTGTGAGTTTAAGGCCAACCTGGTCTAAGAGTGAGTTCCAGGACAGACTCCAAAGCTACACAGAGAAACCCCGTCTCAAAAAAAAAAAAAAGGACTTAAATTTCTAAGGCTAGTAGAAACCAGAAAGGGTTGAGTTTTTCCCACTAAGCTTTTTTTTCAAAAAAATTCTACACTTGTTCAGTTGTGTGTATGTATGTGTGCGCGCGCGCCATAGTGCACATGTGGAGGTCAGAAGTTCCTATGGGAGCTGGTTCTCTCCCTACACCAGATGGCTGCTGGGAATTGAACTTAAGTCATCAAGCTTGGCAGCAATCACTTTTACCCGCTTAACCATTTGCTGGACACCCCCCCCCCGACCTTTTAAAATCTAAGTAAATTATAAATTGAAGAATATTAATAAAAGTAAATAAACAGATCATTTATTAATAAATTATTGATAATTAATAAATATAATTAATTATATTATTTATAACGTATATTAATATAACTATTAATAAATTATAATTAATAATTAATAGATTATGGTATTAATTTTAAAAAGAACGAAAGGCTACTGTGACTAAGCAAATGCTATAGGACAATAGTCTGTACCGTGTCGCTTGTATCATTTTTAATAAAATGCTAATTGGCCAGTAGCCAGGCAGAAGTATAGCCAGGGTGATGGCGACCAGGCAGGAAATAGAAGCATAGCAACGAGAATTATGGGAAGAGGAAAGTTTCAGCCTGCAGTCATGACCCAGCCTCAGAAGAAGCAAGATGTGACTGCCTCGCCAAAAAAGGTACCAAGCCATGTGGCTAACACAGACAAGAATTATGGGCTAATATAAATTATAAAAATTAGTTAATAAAAAGAGCCTGAGATGCTGGCCCAATCAGTTTATGATTAACATAGACCTCTATGTGATTTCTTTGGGACTGAATGGTTGACAGCTGTGGGACCAGACAGAAAAGAAACCTCAGTCAACAGGCAAATGTCACAGTGGATAGACTTACAAATGGGAAAACTAAATTTCAGAAAACAGAAACATAGTAAAATTGTAATCACCTGGAATTTCCAGTGATAAAGGTAATTTAAAAAAATCATTTTATGGGCCTGGAGAGATGAGTCAGAGGAGGTTAAGAACACTGGCTGCTCTTTTAGAGGTTTTGAGTTCAAATCCTAGCAAAAACATGGTGGCTCACAACCATCTATAATTAGATCTGGTGCCCTCTTCTGGCAAACTGTATAGATAATAAACAAATAATCTTTTAATTTTTTTTTTTTTTGGGTTTTTCGAGACAGGGTTTCTCTGTAGCTTTGGAGCCTGGCCTGGAACTAGCTCTTGTAGACCAGACTGGCCTCAAACTCACAGAGATCCGCCTGCCTCTGCCTCCCAAGTGCTGGGATTAAAGGCGTGCACCACCACCGCCCGGCTAAACAAATAATCTTTAAAAATTATTTTAGGTAAAAATAATTTTAAGTATTCAGTAATAGAATCAAAATAATTTTCTGAGCTAAGAACAAATTAAACTCAATTCCTTACTCTGTATTTCCAGAAAGAAATATATTACACTGGTTCTTTCATAAAAAAATGACATAAAACCAAAACCAAAATATTAGAAAGGATTTCATATGTATGTCTCTATTTGATTGGTATATTAACCAAGCTGATGACACTTGCATGAAGTAGATGAAAAGCAAAGTGTGTAAATCCTATGGCATTTGAAAAGTTAGGGCAGTACTACATACACCTTAAAAGGTTTTTCCAGCAAATGTTTGGTAGCAATTTCTTCATAAACAAGAACAAGAATAAGAAAATCACTACTTATGTATCCAA
Organism: Dicrostonyx torquatus; assembly: GCA_028555095.1. Classification (NCBI taxonomy): domain Eukaryota; kingdom Metazoa; phylum Chordata; class Mammalia; order Rodentia; family Cricetidae; genus Dicrostonyx; species Dicrostonyx torquatus. Next base: position 3,775,116 of record JAQHUG010000066.1, on the reverse strand, counting down.
CCAATCGAAACTTACAGGACAGCTTCACAAAGACAACTAATAAAAATCATTACAAAGTCCTGACCCCTGTGGGGCTGGAGAGATGGCTCATCAGTTGAGAGCAATGGCTGCTCTTCCAGAGGTCCTGAGTTCAATTCCCCGCAACTACATGGTGGCTCACAACCATCTATAAAGAGATTTGGCACCCTCTTACAGCATGCAGGCAAAACACTGTGTACAAAATGAAATAAATCAACAAAAAATAAGTTCTGACCCCTGACTTCAGTAGTGCTCTTTTGGTCCTGCAGCCTGAGTCAAACCATAAAATAATTTAAGTCTGCAGGACTGGGAAGGTTCAGTAGATAAAAGAGCACGTGCTACTCCTGAAGAAGACTGGAGTTCAGCTCTCAGAACACGGGGCTTACAATTGTCCTTAACTAAAATTCTAGGAGGCCCAGCACCCTCTGCTGCCCTCCTTGGGCCCAAGGCATGCACATGGTGTGTATATATACATGCAGGCAAAACACTCATACACGTTAAGAGAAAAATAGTAACTAAATTTTCAAAAAAATATAAAAAAGCCAACCAGGTTCAATTCCTAGCACCCACACTGTGGCTCACTACCTCCTCAGATACCAGGCATACATGTGATACAAAGGTGTATATGCAGGCAAAATACTCATAAGATAATAAAAATCTAAAAAAATATTAACAAAATATAAAAATAAAAAAAACCTGCTGGGCGGTGGTGGCGCACGCCTTTAATCCCAGCACTCGGGAGGCAGAGGCAGGCGGATCTCTGTGAGTTCGAGACCGGCCTGGTCTACAAGAGCTAGTTCCAGGACAGGCTCCAAAGCCACAGAGAAACCCTGTCTCGAAAAACCAAAAAATAAATAAATAAATAAATAAATAAATAAACCTATGTCTTTGCATTATCTATGTGGTTCAGCCATAGAACGCATGTCTAGCAAATGTAAAGCCCTGGATCTGCATCCCAGCACTGAGAAATAGGTTTAGTCCTGACTGTACTGCTAGGCGGACACTAAATCTCAGAGTCCAGCTTCCCACAACTAGTCCAAAGCTGAGTGGTATAACACATCTGTGTCCCAACAATGGGAAGCAGAAGTAGGAGAGTCACTTGAGCCGAGCAATTGAAGGCCAGCCTGAGCAAGATAGCAAGATCCCATATCCAAAAAGATAAGGAATGGAGGGAGGAGGGGAAAAAGACAATTTGTTGCAACATAGATGAGCAGAACATTCTCTTGGCTATATCAATGCTTTTATATCTGATCACATTTTCCACTCTGCCCCTTCCTTGGTGCAATAACTAGAACTCATTCAAATCATACTTTGTAGCCTTCATAATGCTTCGGAATAGGCAGTAATAAGGTAAAAGTCTTTTCTGGGTCAGGCTGTATTAAACATCAACTAAGGAGGTCATCAAGATGGCTCATCTGACAACAGGGCTTGCCATCAAGTCTTGTGACCTGAGTTTGATTCCCAGGACCCACAAAGTGGCTGGAGAAAACTGTCTCCTACAAGTTGTCCACTGACCTCAACATGGGCTGTGGCATGTGAACCTGCATGCAAGCACACCACATGCCAACAATATATGTAATATTTTTAAAAACTATATTAAAAGAAATATCATAACCTTAGCTTTTTAAATATCTATGTAGGGGCTGGAGAGCTGGCTCAGAGGTTAAGAGCACTGACTATTCTGCCAAAGAATTTGGGTCCAATTCCCAGCACCCACATGGTGGCTCAACAGTGTCTATAACTCCAGTTCCAGCAATACCTCTTCTGGCCTTTTGGGCACTGTCCACACATGTGATACACAGACAGACATATATGCAGACCAAACACCTATACCCTTAAAAATAATAATAAATTAAAAAATACATTTAAAAAAACCTATGTAATTCTATATGTATGTACCTGAGTGTATATATGTACACTATATGTATGCAGAGCCTGCATAGGTCAGAGGATTGTGAGTCACCATGTTGGTGCTCAGAACCAAAATCAGGTCCTCTGCTGAGCCATCTCTTCAGCCCTGTTTTAATCTTTATAGGTATAACTGAATGATTTCTTTTTAAAGCAGGAGCTTTGTATATGCTAAGCATATGGTCTACCAGAGTCATTCCTCAAGTCAAAATATGATTTTTCTCTTTCTGAAAAAGATTTATTATTTTAAATTATGTCTATTTGTGTGTGTGTATCCATACAGGCTTGTGCACATGTCTGCAGAATATAAAAGAGGGTGTCGGGAACGGAATTTGAGTCCTCTACAAGATCAGGATGCACTCTCAATCACCAGCTCCAAAATATGATTTTCTTAACAAAATTGTATTTCAATAGCTTGTATTTCAAATTGTGTTTTGCTGTTTTTTTGTTTTGTTTTGCTTTTTCCTTCAAGACAGGGTAACTCACTCTGTACACCAGGCTGGTTTTGAACTCAGGAGATGTGCCTGCCTCTGCCTCCAGAGTACTGGGACTCAAGGCATACACCACCAACACCTAGCTGTATAACTTATTGTATGAGATAGAGTAGATCACTGAATCTGGAGTTCACTGGCTACTAAAATTTTTATTGAGTGTTTTTCATCAAAGTTATAACATTTAATAAAAAACATGTATCTTGGGCTGGAGAGGTGGCTAAGCAGTTAAGAGCATTGGGTGCTCTTTCAGAAGTCCTGGGTTCAATTCCCAGCACCCACATGACAACTTACAACCCTCCAGTCCTAGAGATCTACTGCCCTTTTCTGGCCTTTTTGGACATTGCACACACATAGTAACACAGATATACATGCAGGCAAAAAAGAAAACACTTATACACATAAAAACATGATTTTTTTCTTTTTTTCTTTTTTTTGGCTAGACAGTTCAGCAGTTAAGAGCACTTTCTGTTCTCACAGAGAACCTAGGTTCAGTTCCCAGCACCCACACAATGGCTTTTAATCTCTAGGGACTCCAGTTCTAGGGTACATGGTACCCTCTTCTGGACTCTGCAGGTACCAGGCATGCACACAAATATATGCTGACAAAACACTAATATACTTAAAATGTTTTAAAATATGTATGTATTTTCATAGAAAAATAAAAATTCAGCCAGGCAGTGGTGGCACACACCTTTAATCCCAGTACTTGGGAGTCACAGGCAGGTGGATCTCTGTGAGTTCAAGGTAGTCTGATCTACAAAGCAAGTTCCAGGACAACCAGGATATTACACAGAGAAACCCTGTCTCAGTTCCCCATTCTCCCCACCAAAAAAAAGGGATGGAGAGATGGCTCATAGATTAAAAGCACTGGCTGCTCTTCCAGATGTCCTGAGTTCAATTCCCAGCACCCACATGGTGGCTCATAATCATCTATAATAAGATCTGGTGTGCTCTTCTGGCATATGTATACATAATAAATAAATCTTATTAAAGAAAAAAAAAAAGGCTGGGCAGTGGTGGTGCATGTCTTTAATCCCAGCACTTGGGAGGCATGGGAAGGAGGATCTCTGTGAGCCCGTGGCCAGCCTTGTCTACAGAACAAGTTCCAGGACAGGCTCCAAAGCTACATAAAAACCTTGTCTCGGGGAAAAAAAAGAATAGAATTAAAAAGAAAAAATCAACCATATAAAATAGTCTGTCCCTTTAGGGTGGCCAGTTATAATTTTTTTCTTTAAAAAATGCTACAGCATGCATGTGGAGGTCAGAAAACTACAGAGTCCATCCTCTCCTTCGCCATTGAAATGGCTTCTGAGGATGAAACTAAAGTCTAAACTCTACTGCATGCACCCAGGCCATCTAGCTGGTCCATAATTTTCTTTTCTTAAGCATTTCTTTGTAATACATTGTTGACAGTGTTAAGTAAAAGTTGTCTAAACACAGAAATCTGATAGCTGAGTAAAACAAGCCCTTATTAGTCCAAAGTATGAAATAAATTAGTAATAGTTATCAGCAGCACCTCCTTTTCCCCTAGAAAGCATTTGGCAACTTACTTCTCCAGCGTCCAGTGGCAGGTTGCAAGCAATGAATATACTCAGTAAGTCTTCTTTCGAAAGCCTTGAGATCTAGGCAAAGAGAGTTCAGTTCTCTACCTACGCTTTCCAATCTGAACTTATTAAAATGAAATTTTAGGTGGATAACGGCTACAGGCCTAACACACCCAATCCCATGTCATGCACTCTTTGCTTATGATGACAGTTTTATGTACACAACAAAAACATCACTTTGCTTTCATTCCAGTTTCCGGAAACCAGTTGGTCTACATTTAGAAGCTTGAAAGATAGAATAAGGAAGACCAACCGGAGCCAAAAGCTGGAATCGGGGAGCTGCAAATAAAATGATCAAAATCCAGCTGAGTTCTGATTCTGTGCAACCACGAACTCTCTGATGAAACATCAAAACCCATGAGGAATGCAATTATCCTATTCAGGCTCTAGCTCTCATCATTAATTGATGGCTCTGTAGTATGGGCTTACTAGACTTCCGTAGACAGATAACGGTTGTACAAAGACACTCCCTCCCCTCCTCGGAAAGAGTGACCGGTGATCGTCCCGGCAGCAGCGAGCACCTACGCCTTGGGCTGTGACAGGGAGTAACTCTGAATGAAGTGGGGTGTTATTTCCACAGTGGAGTTTTTGTAAAACTTTGGGAGGCTAAGAGCACTCCGAAACCCCGGCAATTACCGGAAGCCAAGGAAGAAATTCGGGTTACGGCTCGTGGGGTTGTCAGACAAAAAGAAAATGAATCCGTACTCGACAACACGCAAGGGCTCGTCAATGAGAAGGGCCCCCCGCCCTCGCGGGAAGAATGTGGCACCCCTCCGCGGCCGTGCGCCCCGTGTCCCCGGCACGCCGCCCTCGCGGCCCCGTCCGCCGCGGGACTGGGTGGGCGACACACTCTACCTTCCGCCTGTTCCAGCGAGTTCATGTCGGGCGGCAGCTCCGGTCACCGCCGCGGCCAGGTCCGCATCGCAGCCCTCCGTCCCCGCCCGGCCAGCAGCACCAACTCCCACCTCTAACCGCTCCCCTCAGCCCCTCCCTTTCGCACCGCCCCTCTTCTAGAAACGCTGAGTTTATTGGGTATTTTTGGCAGACCGCTTAACTAAAGTAGTTTTCTATTGGCTAATTTCAGCAAACGACTTCGGGGACCTAGCGTTAGACGTTCAGCGGGAAGGGCCAAAGATATCAGACAGCCAGACAGATATAGCCATGGCGCCGCCTGCTTCCCCGGGGAGGAACTGCAGCCTGGACTAGCGTACTTCATTTTTACACATTCCCTTGGTTTCTTTCTTAGTTCTTCCAGTCTCTAAACAGTGATTGAGAGCCCACTACCTTCTGGGCAGTATTCTGGTTGCTGAGAAGAGATCAACAAGCTGTCCTTGCCCTCAAGAAACTAAAATAATGTTCAGCGGTCAGTAACTAGAAGCCCTCAGAATAGATTTCCTTGATTAATGGTACCTCTTTCTTAGAAAGCCAACTCCTGCCGGGTGGTGGTGGCGCACGCCTTTAATCCCAGCACTCGGGAGGCAGAGGCAGGCGGATCTTTGTGAGTTCGAGACCAGCCTGGTCTACAAGAGCTAGTTCCAGCGCAGGCTCCAAAGCCACAGAGAAACCCTGTCTCGAAAAACAAACAAAAAAAAAAAGAATGCAAAGTATAAGCCTCAGTAACTATAACAAAAATACGTACAAGGTTAGCAAAATGGATATTTGATTATAACGTCCTGTTTATTTCCTGGTGGTCATTGATTCATTCAAGAAGTATTTATTGCATGACACGCTAAACATTGTATTTATCTAAGATACAATTCTGCCGGTGGTAGATAAGATTGCAGTCCTCAAGGTGAAAGGTTGCAGGGAGCAAAAAGCGTGCAAACAAGCGATTGATTTTAGATAAGAGTAGTTCTGTGGAGGAAACTGATAATAAATGATGGAACTGAAGGGAGCTGATTGCAAGTGTTGCAAGGACATTTGAGCTGTGGGCCCCAGGACTGAAAAGACCAGGGCTGAGCAGATCTTGAGCAACACTGCCCTGTTTCCCAAATTGCTATGTTGTGTATTCTACCTACGACTTCTCCCATGCCACCTGATTGTTCCTGGCTGCTTCGCTTTCTAGACCCCTCTACCACAGCAGCACTTTCTGAAGTTTTCCACGCATGGAGCCTTCTCTGAACCAAATCCTTTCGATGCATTGTGTCATTTAAACTTTTAAGGTGATTTGTTTGTCTGTAAGATCGAGTTTTTCTCTGTAGATTGAGCTTGCTGCGCAGCCCAGACTGGCTTCAGACTTGCAGTCCTCCTGCTTCGGAGTTAGCGTCAGGTGCTGGGGCTGCAGGTGTGGGTCACATGCCTGGCATCCAGGTATGTTTCCAATGTTGTGAATCAAACCTAGGAGGGAGTTATAAAATAGAGTTAATAGATCATAACCGTTTTGTTTTGTTGTTTTGAGATAGGATCTCTACATAGCCCCAGCTGTTCCCCTGGGACTCATTCTGTAAAGCAAGCTGGACTTGAATTCACAGAGCTCTGCCTGCCTCTACAGGGATTAAAGGCATGCACCACTGCACCCTGGCCTGTAACAATTATTTTTGAAAATGAAGGTACCTGGGTGCGGCGGCGCATGTGTTTAATCCCAGCACTTGGGATTAAAGTAAGGGGCAGGGCAATCTCTGTGAATGAGGCAGAGGCAAGAGAGCTACACAGAGAGGAGCTCCAAGCTAACCGAGACTACACAGTAAGACTCTGTCTTAAGCCAAACAAACGAAAGGCTGCATTCCTGGAAATAAGGAGGAATTTTTGTTTGACAGGTTTTTGTTTCAGAGGGGGGTGTGTGTGTGCGCGCACGCGCACACACACACACACACACACACACACACACACACACACACACACCTATAGTATGTTCTCATCAAAATGAAAAGCATTCATACCTAACTCAGGATCCAGTAAGAAAAAAGATTTGAAACTGTACGAATTATCAAGGCAGCTGTCCAGAGGTCGATTGTACAACTGAGAAGAGTAAAAATGGGTTCGTGAAAATCTTGCATTAATGCTGGGCGGTGGTGGCACACGCCTTTAATCCCAGTGCTCAGGAGGCAGGGGCAGGCAGATTTCAGTGAGTTCAAGTCCAGCCTGGTCTACACAGCAAGTTCCAGGACAGCCAGGACTATACAAAGAAACCTTTTTAAAATAAAAATTATATATAAATATATATAAAATAAAAACAATTTAAAAAACCTTGTATTAATGACAACAGCCCAAGTAAACTCTACTTCAACCTACCTTCTTCCTCTTCCTCCTTTTTTTTTCTTTTTAAGGAAGGAAGGATTTATTTTGGCTCACAATTTTCAAATGTTAAAATTTTTATTTTATTTTATATGTATGGTGTTTTGCCTGTGTGCATGTCATGGACCACTTGTGTGCCTGGTGCCAGTAGGGCCAGAAGAGTTGTCAAATGGCCTGGAGCTGGAGCTACAGGTGGTTGTGAGCTGCAATTTGGGTACTGGGAATCAAACCCGAGTTTTCTACAAGAGCATCCAGTGGCTTTAACCCGTGAGCCATCACAATTTTTAAAAGAGTTTTAAGATCTATTAACACAATTATGTCTTTATGTCACTTGTGCATGGATGCCAAATGAGCCCAACAGAGGGATTCAGATCCCCTGGGAATGACCTTGCAAAGTTCTGAGCTGCTGCATAGATCCTGAGAACTGAATTCGGGTCCTCTGCAAGAGTTCTGAGTGCTCTTAGCACCTGAGTCATTAGTTCAAACTTTAAGGGTAAACCATTAATCGTGACCAAAGAGGCAGGGCACCGGGCACACGAGGCAGCCAGTGACAGTGCATCTTGTTGTTAGTTGCAGTGAGGAATGCTGGTGTTCTCTTGTTTCTTTGGCTTCAATCTTCCATTTCTGCATCTCCAAGTCTAATTCATCACAGTTTGTTTTGACACAGGAGTACCTAAAGAATGGCTATTTATGAGAGTGACACTCCTCCTGGGGAAGGGAGAACAATTGTCTACTCACCCCAGAAAAGGACCCAATGAAAAGGCAAAGGATAACTCGCGAGTCCGACTTGGTGAACTAGTGAACTCATGGGGGTACTCACAGGAGTATAACTGAGGGTACCCGCAGGAGTATAACTGGGGTACTCACAGGAGTATAACTGGGGTACTCACAGGAGTATAACTGGGGTACTCACAGGAGTATAACTGGGGTACTCACAGGAGTATAGGAGAGGGTATCCATAGGAATATACCTGGGGGTACACACAGGAGTATAACTGGGGTTCTCACAGGAGTATAGCTGAGGGTACTCACAGGAGTATAACTGGGGTACTCACAGGAGTATAACTGGGGTACTCACAGGAGTGTGGATGTCTGTTGTGGTATGCACGTGAGTGTCGGCACACTCAGAGACCAGATCCTCCTGTGGTGAGTGCCCAGCTGGTCCTGAGAACTGAACTCAAATCCTCTGAAAGAGCAGTGCACTCTCTTAACGGCTGAGCAGGTCTCCAGTCCCAATTCTGATGAACTGGAAAAACGATCCAGGTGTCTCTCGTCTCCAAAAAATATACCTCACTGGTAAACACACCCACAAACTGAGAGCCCAAGGAAAGAAAGACAGTCCATGAAGCTGATGTAGATAATCTTTTTATTTTGTTTTGTGTTTTGTTTGTTTTTTGAGACAGGGTTTTTTTTT
>JAQHUG010000066.1:3720194-3730339 GCA_028555095.1 Dicrostonyx torquatus | reverse complement strand
ATCTCTTGGGTATATTCCCAAAAGTGGTATTGCTGGATCAGAGTTTGACTTCTTCTTTTCCAATTTGTATCCCCTTGATTTCCCTTTGGTGTTTTATTGCTCTAGCTAGGACCTCAAGAACTTTATTGAATAGATATGGAGAGAGTGGACAACCTTGTCTTGTTCCTGATTTTAGTGGAATCGCTGGGAGTCTCTCTCCATTTAGTTTGATGTTGGCTGTTGGCTTGCTGTATATTGCCTTAAGGAACATACCTAAACATAATTCTACAACTCATAAACAAGACCTTTATCATGAAGGGATGTTGTATTTTGTCAAATGCTTTTTCGGCATCTAATGAGATGATCATGTGATTTTTATTTTTCAGCTTGCTTATATGGTGGATTATCAATTGTTTCTCTCAGTGTCTGTGCTGCTGGGATTCTATTTAGGAAGTGGTTCACTGTGCCAATGTATTCGAGTGTACTTCCCAGTTTCTCTTCTATAAGGTTCAGTGTGGCTGGGTCTTTTTTATTTTTTAAAGAAAAGACTATATAAATCACGTAAATACGTATTTGTAACAGCCTTATTTATAGTGGTCAAAAAGTGTAAGCAACTAAACCCCTGTCGCTTGGTGAATGCAAAATGGCGTATCTGAACAGTGGAGTCTCCAGCCATAGGAAGAAAAGGGTGCTATATTCTACAGTGTGTACAGTCTTGACAGTGTGCTGGGTGGAAGAAGTCAGACATAAAAAAGAGGGCATGCTCTTCGATTTCATTTATGTAAAATGTCCAGAATAGATGACTCGTAGAGACAGATTAGTTGTTGGGGTTGAGAAGAGGGAAAAGTAGAGACTGGCCATTGAAGGTTTTCTGGTGGTCACACCTGTGTGAATGGGCAAAAATACCCAAGAAAGCACCATAAAATTCACCTTTGGCCCATTCTGAGAATTGGATTCAGGGCTTTCTCATGTTGGGCAAATACTCTACCACTAGGTAGCACCAAGGTGCCCTCTGTCTTCTCAGTGCTAGACTCGTGAGTATCAATCTCTAGCACGAAAATAAATAAACCAACGTACCACGGAGTATATTTTAATAGAAAGAGTTCCTTAATGTTTCTTCCTATTACCAAGCTTTATTGTTTCTGCCTTTTAGTCTTAGACGTTTTGTCATCTCTTAGGAGGCGTATAAGTAAATCAATTAAGGGGAAAAAAAAAATCTCTGCTGGCCCTGAATAACAGGTGCTTTATGGTGCTTTGGCGACTTTTCTTTGTCATCTTTGTCCAGAAGCATGTGGCGCTGAAGGGAGGGAGAAGGCACAGCAAAGGGAGCTAAAATCGGTGAAATAAAGTTCAGTTTTTTTTTTTAATGTCTTTTGGGGTGTTGAGGACTGAACCTGGAGCCTTGTGTTGCTAGGCAAGTGATCTACCAGTGAGCTTCACTCCAGTTTTACAAATTATGCATTTCCACTGTGGGTTTAGCTTCCACTTGCCTCTGTCCCCTTCTACAATTTCATCTTTCCTAGATTTTTTTGTTTGTTTGTTTGTTTTTTGAGACAGGGTTTCTCTGTAAATTGAAGCCTGTCCTGGCACAAGCTCTTGTAGACCAGGCTGGCCTCGAACTCACAGAGATCCACCTGCCTCTGCCTCCTGAGTGTTGGGATTGAAGGCATGCGCCATCACTGCCCGGCAAGTGGTTTTGTTGGTTAGACCCTTTTCTTTTCTCTTGCACAGAAACGGAGTTCATAAAGTGTCTCTGGGCTGTAATTATTAGTTCTTTGTAGTGTGCACTTTGAATTGACAATTACAGGGTGGGAGGGTGGTCTGGAAACAAGGATTGCTGCTGATAAGAGTTTCACTGGTATTGATGTTGTGGAAATAAAATGGTCTTCTAATTTAATTGTTGAAATATCTTTTTAGGACTTAAGATGTCTTCTTTGATCAGGCGCCATTTAGGACGTGGAAGACTTTCAGTAGCTAGAAGGTAAAGTGAAATATTTTTAAAATGTGTCCTGTGTTTTTTAATGTATTCTGGGGTAAAAACATCAAAATTCAATGAAGACAGAAGTGCCAAGTATCAAGATTTAACTTTGGCAATTATTTCTGATTTTATTTAATTTTTAATCCATATAATTAGAAAAATGACATCTTTTTTTCCATTCTGGTATCAAAACAATACATAGTTTGTTTTGTTTTTAAATATTTCGGAATAATTACATACAAGAAATACTTTGCAAATATATTCACAGTCCTGTGGTGTGTGGTATGAAGCAAGCCCCAGTCCCGTGTAGTCCATCCCTGGGCATTCACCAGGGTTAAGCTATGTGGATTCTACACACTCATTTCTATACTGCTTACTGCAGGTAGTCTGTAAACGTCATTTTTTATGAATATTCATTAACTTTCTACCACTGCAAATGTCAGAATAGCTGCTATCAAGCTTTTGTATTTTTTTCTTCTCTGATTTTAAAGATTAAAAGGAAATTAGTTATGTCTATATGTGTGTCTTTGTGCGTGTATTGGGTGCCAGTGGAGGCTAGAGGAGCAGATCCCCTGGAATCCACTGGGAGCCACCTGTCATGGGTGGCAAGACTGAACTCAGGTCCTCTTGAAGAGTACTCTGTGCTTTTCACATCTCTCCAGCCCCTGCTCTGTTCTCAGTTTTATCTATATATATCTTAATTGTGCAGAAAACAGGTATCATTGTGACATTCCGAACATCTGTGTAATAGACTTGAATCGCACTTACTACCCCCATCCTGTGTTACCCTTCTCTCCCTCCTCCAGTCCCCATGTTCTTCTTTATTAGCCTCACTCTACTTTTACTTTTACTTTTTTTTTGCTTTTATTTTCTGAATTTGGCAGGAGAGAGACAACTCGTATCCTTGTCTTTCTGAGTCTGGTTTGTCTAGTGTAATAGACGATCTCCAGTGTCATCTGCTTTCCTGCGATGACGTTCCCTTTTTCTGAGTGTGCGTTCGGGTGTGCGGATGTGTGTAGTTGTGCATGCATGAGTGTGCCATTCTCAGTAAGCATCTCTTGTGTTCTCAGATAGGGTCTCTCACTGGCCTAAAGCTCACCAATTAGGCTGGGGTAGCTAGCTGACCAGCAGTCCCTACCTGCTTTTACCTCCCCAGTGGTAGCTTTACAGGTAGGGACCACTGTATCCACACATACCCATCCACCTCATGTTAATTCTGTTCACTGAACTTAGATCCTCAAGCCATGGCCAGCACTTCTCTACCGAGCTATTGCCACTGCTGGGGGAGGCTCATTTTGATTGTTAACTTGACATACCTGGGAGGAAGGCATCAGACTGGCCTGTGGGCATGTCTGTGGGTGTTTTCATGATTGCTAAATAAATGGTGGAGGAGGTCTTGACCCACTGTGGGTGGTGCTACTCCTGTGCAGGTGGGCCTAGGCTGTGTAAGAAAGCCAGCTGAATAGAAGCAGGAAAAGTGAGTCAGTAAGCAATGCTTCCTGTAGTCTTTGCTTTTGTTCCACTTCCAGGTTCCAGCTTGCTCTGGCTTCTCTCGGTGACACACTGTGATATGGACATATAAACCAAATAAATCTTCCCTCCCCCAACTTGCTTTTAGTCAGTGTTTTATCGTGGCGGTTGGAAGTTAGGAAACCAGCTCTCTGTTTTTCTCTACAGCTGAGTAATAACCAATGTATATGTTGTACGTGCGTGTGTGTGTGTGTGTGTGTGTGTGTGTGTGTATACACACCACATATTCTTTTTTTATTTTTTTTTGGTTTTTTGAGACAGGGTTTCTCTGTAGCTTTGGAGCCTGTCCTGGAACTAGCTCTTGTAGACCAGGCTGGTCTCGAACTCACAAAGATCCGTCTGCCTCTGCCTCCCGAGTGCTGGGATTAAAGGTGTGCGCCACCACCGCTCGGCTACACCACATATTATTTATCCATCCATCTGGGATAGGTATCTTGGCTATTGTGAACAGTTTCAAGATAGATGTAGATTTGAAGGGATCTCTACTCTATTGTATGCTGACTTTGATTCCTTTGGTGAGTGCTGGTAGTGGTGTGGCTGGATATAGTTCTTTTTAGGGAACCTCTATACTGATTTCCATAATTACTATACAAGTTCATTAATACGACTAGAAGGAGATTTGGTGCATTTGTTTTGGTGATAGCCATTCTGCCTCCTGAGTGCTGAGATTAAAGGTGTGTGCCACCATACCTAGCTCAATATGGTTTTGAGATGCATTTCACTTTTCTGATGGCTGACGGTAGATGTTAAACATCTTCATGTATTTATTGGCCTTAGAAAAGTGTGCGTGCATGTTGGAGGTCCGAGGACAGCTTTGTGGAGTCAGTATCTCCATCTTTATGGAAGTTTCAAAGGTCAGATTTATGTTGCCAGGTGTTTGTGGTAAGGGATCTTACCTTCTGAACCATATGTATATGGCTGTTTTGTCTGCATATTTATCTGTATGTCAGAAGAGGTCATTGGATCCCATGGGACTACAGTTATAGATGGTTGTGATCCACCATGTGGGTGCTGGGAATTGAATTCATGACCTCTGGAAGAGCAGCCAGTGCTTTTAACTGCTGAGCCATCTCTCCAGCCCCTTCATTTGCCTGGTTTTTGATTGTATTATTTGTTTTCTTGGTATTTGTTTTTATTGTATGTACATGGTGTACATGATGTACTACCACACATGTAGAGGTGAGAAGAAACCTGTGAGAGTTGATTCTTTCCTTCCACAGTATAGTTTCAGGGTTGGGACTCAGGTCATCAGGCTTGGTAACAAGTGCCTTTTACTTGAGCCGTCTTGCCAGCCTGTGTTTAATGTTTTGAGTTCTTGATTATTTTCTGGATATCAGCTCTGGTCAGATGAAATAGATGTCAAACCTCATTCCATACGTTCTCTTGTTACTGTTAATGATTTGCTTTGCTGTGTAGGGGTTTTAAACTTGATGTGTTCCATTTGCCAATACTGGCTACTGGAGTCCTGTTGAGAAGGTTCCTGCCCATGTCTGTGTGAAAGTCTTTCCCGTTTCCCTCTTTGGTCTCAAAGTTCAGGTCTTTCATTAAGGCCCATGAGTCGAGGACAGGGTGAGAAGCAGGGATCTAGCTGTCTCTCTTCTACATGTGGATATCCGGTTTGCCAGCCCCATCTGTTCAAGACTGCCTTTTCGCCAAAGCATGATTTTGGAACTTCTGTAAAAAATCAATTTCTCACACTCAAAAAGACAAACACCACATTTTCTCTCCTATGGAACCTAAACCCAAGTTCATTGCATATGTGTGTAGGTGTGTATGAGTTTGCATGTCATGGATTAGAAAGAGCGGGAAGGAAGATATACTAAGGGGGGAGTACAGGGAAAACAGGATAGTGTCATCTGGAAGCAGAACAGGGGACTGTGCTGGGGGAGGACTGTACAGACACCTGCAGGAAGGTGGGGTGAGGGGGAGCGTAAATAGAACAGAATATAATGATACATATGGAAATGCCATTGCTGTAGGAATTCCTACTGCCGGTAGCCTTTAAGTTATCCTCCCACTTGGGCGTAGCCTCATACCATTTATGTAAAGCACGCGTCCAGCCTCTTTTCCAGCTGTGGGATTCGGTTGCTGTGAGGATTGTGATCTGTGAGTCTACCCCTAAATAAATAACTCTCTATTATTCTCAATTCTGAGCTAGTGTGGGATTTCTATTAAGCATCCTTCTTCATGCCAGAATGAAATTATTTGCTTGTATCCTAACTTAAGACATTAATAAGGGGCTAGGTACCTGTTTTAGTGGGTCAGGTGCTTGTTTCAGAAACCTAACCTGAGTTCAAATTCCTAGCATCCACATAAAAAGCTACTTTGTTGGATTTACCTGGTGGAAAGTCTTGGTAGAGTCTTTAAGAGTCCTCTAAATGGAGGGTTGTATCGTCTGCAGACAGGAAGAATTTTTCTTTTGTTATTTGTATTCCTTTAATTTTTTTCCTTTTATTGAAAATAGATATGGTTTCCCCTCCCACTCCTCCTCCCAGGTCCTTCCCCTTCCCCTCCTATCTAGTTTCACTCCTTCCTGTCTCTCATTAGAAAAGAGACTTCTAAGGGATAATAATATACTCTAACAAAATAGAATATAGTATGATAAAACAAAAACTATCACATTGGAATTGGACAAGACAAGCAAACAGAAAGAAAAGAGCCCAAGAAAAGGCATAGGAATCAGAGACCCACTCGTTCACACACTCAGGAGTCCCATAAAAACACTAAACTGGAAGCCATAATATGTGCACAGAGAACCTGGTACAGACCCATGCTACTCCAGTTTCTGTGAGTTCATATGAGCTTTGTTCAATGTTGATTTAGAGGACCTGGTTTTCTTGATGTCCTCCATCCCCTCTGGTTCTTAGTTCTTTCTGCTTTCTTTTTCAAGGGGTTCCCTGAGCTCTAAGGAGAGGGATTTGATTATACTTCCCATTTAGGGCTGAGTGTTCCTAGGTCTCTCATTCTGTATAATGTCTGACTGTGGGTCTCTGTATTTCTTCCCATCTGCTACAGGAGGAAACTTCTCTGATGATGGCTGAACAAGGCTCTGGTCTTTGAGCAGATTGTCATTAGGAGTTATTTTATTGCTACTTTTTTTTTCTTTTTAGGCCCATAGTATATGATTTTACCCTAAGTCACTGATCTATGTAGTGTTTGGTTCTCAATCAGCCAAGCAATGCTGGGCATGGGTTCTGCCGTGTGGCGTGGCCTTAAGTCACGTTAGACACTGGTTGGTTACGCCCACAAGCAATGCTGGGCATGGGTTCTGCCGTGTGGAGTGGCCTTAAGTCACGTTAGACACTGGTTGGTTACGCCCACAAGCAATGCTGGGCATGGGTTCCATCTCCTGGAGTGGCCTTAAGTCACGTTAGACACTGGTTGGTTACGCCCACATGTTTTGTGCCACCATTGCCATAGCTTATCTTTCTTGCAGGTGGGACACCAGTGCAGATCAGAGGAGTTGTGGCTGGTTTGGTATTTCTGTTTTTCTTTTGGTAGAGTGCTGAGTACCTCCCTGTATCAAAGACACTGGAATGTAGGCATTTCACTCCTTTGGCTAACAACTCCGATATAACCCAGTCTTGGTACTGGAATCTTCGTTTGGGGACAAAAGATATCCAACTGGGGCTCTGGCTCCCCCATTATTTGGTGCTTTCATTTAGATCACCTTCATATATGTATATATTTTAGAAAACCTCTACTGTATTAAGTTTCTATACTACCCCTCAAATGGCCCTTAATTTTAGCTGTCTCTCCTAGTTCTCCCTCCCTCATCCCCCTCTTGATTCTCTATATCCTCCCATTCCAGCTTCTCCCCCACCCATTTGTATAACTACTCTAGTTCCCTTTCCTAATGAGATCAATCTGTATTCCCTAACCTCTATACCTAGCCTCTGTGGTCCTATGTAAGTGAATACATATCATAGCTGTCTTTTTTTTTTTTTTTTTTTTTTTGGTTTTTCGAGACAGAGTTTCTCTGTAGCCTTGGAGCCTGTCCTGGAACTAGCTCTTGTAGCCCAGGCTGGTCTCGGACATACCTCACTATGAATGATTTTTTTTCCTAGTTCTATCAATTTACTTGCAAATTTTATGACGTCTTTTTTTTTTTTTTAAAAAAAAACAACTTCATTGTGTAAATGTAACACATATTCCTTATACATTCTTCTTCTTTTTTTTTCTAGACAGGGTTTATCTATGTAGCCTTGACTGTTCTTGAACTCACTCTGTAGTCCAGGCTGGCCTTCAACTTGAAGATCCATTTGCCTCTGCCTCCTGAGTACTAGGACTAAAGACATGCGCCACCCACCTGGCTTACCCATTTCTCTGTTGAGGGACATCTAGCTTGTTTCTAATTTCTGGCTGTTATGAATAGAGCAGTAATGAACATAATTGGGTAAGTAAGTGTCTCTGTGGTAGGATGAAGCATCCTTTGTGTCTATGCCTGTGCTGGTTAATTTTATGTCAACTTGACCCAAGGTAGAGTCATCTGAGAGGAGGGAATCCCAATTGAGAAAATGCCACCATAAGATGGAGATTTCGACAAGCCTGTAGAGTATTTTCTTAATTTGTGATTGATGTGGGAGGGCCCTGCCTTTTGGGGGTGGGGTCAGCCCTGGGCATGTGGTCTGGTTCCATAAGAAAGCAGGCAGAGCAAGCCATGGAGATCAAGTCAGTAAGCAGCACCTCTCAGTGATCTTTTCTTTTTCTTTTTTTTTTTTTTTTAAATATTTATATATTATGTATACAATATTCTGTCTGCATGTATGTATGTCTGCAGGCCAGAAGAGGGCACCAGACCTCATTCCAGATGGTTGTGAGCCACCATGTGGTTGCCGGGAATTGAACTCAGGACCTTTGGAAGAGCAGGCAATGCTCTTAACCACTGAGCCATCTCTCCAGCCCCCCCTCAGTGATCTTTATATCAGCTCTAGTCTCCAGATTCCCACCCTGTTAGAGTTCCTGTCTAACTTCCTTCAGTGATGGATTATAGATGTGGAAGCAAAAGCCAGATAGAACCTTTCTTCCATCAGTTGCATTTGTTCTTGGTGTTTCATCAACAATAGTAACCCAAACTAAGACAGTGCCCAAGAGTGGTATAGCTGGATTGATTCCCATCTTCCTGAGCAACATCTTTCAGAGCAACTGACTCACTGATTTCCATAGTGGGTGTGCAAGTTTGCACTCTCACCAACAGTGGAGGAGTGTTCCCATTGCTCGACATCCTTGCCAGCATCAACTGTCACTTGTGTTGTTGATCTTAGCCACTCTTACTTGCGTAAGATGAAATCTCAAAAGTAGTTTTGATTAGTATTTCTCTGATGGTTAAGGATAGGATGGTGAACATTTTTCAAAGTGTTCTCTCATCCAATTGATTTGCCTCTATTGAGAATTCTCTTTAGATCTGCATCCCATTTTTAAGTTGGGTTATTTTTTTTCTTGAGATCTAGGTTTTTCTTTTTTAAGTTCTTTATATATTTTTGATAGTAGCTCTCTGCTGGTCAGATGTGTAGTTGGTAAAAATCTTTTCTTATAGGCTGCCACTTTGTCCTATTGTCAGTGTCCCTTGCCATGCAGAAGCTTCTCAGTTACATGAGGTTCCATTATTATTTGTAGATCTTAGTGTTTGCACTAACTGTATTCTGTTCTGAGAATCTTCTCTGTCCCAGGAAGTTCAAGGCTATTCCCACTTTCTCTTTTGTCAGGCTCAGTACAGCTGGTTTTATATTGAGGTCTTTGATCCCTCTGGAGTTAAGTTTGTACAGGGTGATAAATGGATCTATTTGCATTTTTCTACAGTTGACATCCAGTTTGACCAGCACCATTTGTTGAAGGTACTATGTTTTTTTTCCATTAAATGCAGGGAATATATTGTATATATTGTATACAAACTTATATACAAATATAGATTTTGTATTCAGCTACTTTGCTGAAAGTATCAGTTGTAGGAGTTTCTTGGTAAATTTTTTTTAAGAATCACTTAATATACTATCATCGCTGGGCAGTGGTAGCACACACCTTTAATTCCAGCCCTCAGGAGGCAGAGGCAGGTGAATCTCTGGGAGTTTGAGGCCAGTCTAGTCTACAGAGTGAGTTCCAGAACAGCTAGGGCTGTTACACAGACAAAACCTGTCTCGAATGTGTGTGTGTGTGTGTGTGTGTGTGTGTGTGTGTAATCATATCATGTACAAATAAGTGTATTATAATTTCTTCCTTTCCAACTTGTGTCCCCCTTGATCTTTTTCAGTTGTCTTATTGCTTTAGTTAAGACTTCAAGTACTATATTGTATAGGTTTATGGAGAGAGTGGACAACCTTGTATTGTTCCTGATTTTAGTGGAATTGCTTTGAGTTTCTCTCTGTTTAAGTTGATGTTAGCTATGGGCTTGCTGTAAATTATGTTCAGGTGTGTCCCTTGTATCCCTAATCTTTCCAGGATTTTATCATGAAGGAGTGTTGGATTTTTCTGCATTTGATGAGATGATCGTGTGTTTTTGTGTTTTTTTTTCTTTTAGTTTGTTTATATAGTGAACTACAGTTATCAATATTTGCATGATGAACCATCATCCTTCATGATGGATGATCTTCTTGATGTGTTTGTTCTTGGATTCAGTTTGCCAAGTAGTTTATTGAGAAATTTTACATCTATGTTTTTTTTT
>JAQHUG010000066.1:3698032-3719925 GCA_028555095.1 Dicrostonyx torquatus | reverse complement strand
GGCCAGAAGAGGGCACCAGATCTCATTACAGATGGCTGTGAGCCACCATGTGGTTGCTGGGAATTGAACTCAGGACCTCTGGAAGAACAGTCAGTGCTCTTAACTTCTGAGCCATCTCTCCAGCCCCCTACATCTATGTTTATAAGAAAAATTGGCCTGTAATTCTCTTTCTTTGTTGAGTCTTTATGTGGTTTGTGTATCAGGGTAACTGGCCTTATAAAATGAATTAGGCAGTGTTCCTTCTGTTTTTATTTTGTGGAATAATTTGAGGAGTATTGGCATTAACTCTTCCTTTGATAGTTCATCTGGTAGAGTTGAGGATTGTAACTAACTCCCCGGCATTAACTTGTCTTCGAAAGTCTGATAGAATTCTGCACTGAAACATATTTGGTCCTGAACTTTTTTTGTGGTGGGGGTGGACTTTTAATGACTGCTTCTGTTTCACTAGGGATTGTAGTGCTGTTTAAGTTGCTTATCTGATCTTGTTATAACTTTGATAAGTAGTACATATTGAGAAAATTATCCATTTCTTTTATTAGGTTTTCCAATTTTGTGGAGTACAGGCTTATAAAGTACGTCCTTTTGATTCCCTGGATTTCCTCAATGTCTGTTGTTATGTCCCCTTTTCATTTCTAATTTTGTTAATTTGGATCTTTTCCCTCCACCTTTTAGGCAATTTAGGTAAGTGTTTGTCAATCTTACTTACTTTTGTGTTTGGGTGGAATGTTCTGTAAATACCTGTTAGATCCATTTGGCTTATAATGTCAGTTAGCTCCAACATTTCTCTGTTTAGTGTGTCGGTGGTGTCATCTGTGGGCTTGTGGTCCTGGGTCATGAAGAGCAAACCAGTAAGCAGCTCCCTCCATGCCTCGGGATTAGCTCCTGCCTCCAGGTTCCTGTCCTGTTTGAGTTTCTGTCCTGACTTCCCTGGATGATAGCCTGTGATGACCCTTTCTTCCCCAGCTTGCTTTTGGCCATGGTGTTTTATCATAGACTAGCAACCCTAACCAGGACAATAATTACATAATTTCTCCCTTTCCTTTCTTGCCTCTCCCCTGTGTACTCCTCCTTGCTTCTCTTTGGCCTTCTTTTTCATCAGTTGTTATTTTATATGTGTGTGTGTGTGTGTGTGTTTGTGTGTAATACACACATATTTTCCTAAATATGACCTGCTCAGTCTGTATAATGTTACTTGTATGCGTGTTTTGATTTTTTTTCGATTTTTTTGTTTGTTTTTTGAGACAGGGCTTTTCTCTGTAACAGTCCTAGCTGTCCTGGAACTTGCTTTGTAGACCAGGCTGGCCTCAAACTCTCAGAGATCCACCTGCCTCTGCCTCCCAAGTGCTGGGATTAAAAGTGTGTGCCACCACTGCCTGGCTTTTTGTTTTGTTTTGTTTTGTTTGTTTGTTTGTTTTTGCTGTATGTATGTTTTCAGGCTGACCATTTGGTATTAGATAACCAATTTGTGTGTTCTTCCCTGGGAAAGATGATTTCTCCTACTCTTCTCATTTCTTAGTCCTTGTGGGCTGTTTGCTGTCCTTGTTTAGCTCATGTTAGGCACTTATGTTGGTGTGACTTTGTGGGTGTATCTTCTACCATTACTCGGAGACACAGTCTCAGAGCAGACTCCCCGATCCTCCCTCTTACAGTCTTCTGCAGTGTCCCCTGTGCCTTGGGTGTGGGAGTTGTGTAGATATATTTATTGGGACTCCATAGCTCTGTGTTTTGATAAGTTGTGGTTTTCTGTAATGGTCTCTGTTTTCTTGATGAAGAGTGAGGACTGTATTTCCCTGTGGGTATAAAGAGAAATGCTTAGTGTAGTTAGGGATTGTGCTTCTTTAGTAATGTGGTGGTTGTAGGTTCTCCTCAGATCCGTGACTTCACTATCCCTGGACAGTTGGCTAGGTTTCCCTCTTGTTGACCAGGTCTAAAGTCCAATTAGAGAGCTGTGGCTTATTGCCACAGTATGCAGGCCTCTACTGCATCTTAGGTATGTCGTCTCATGTTGTCTCCTGTTGTTTTCATATGTGTCATATAGCTGGATAGGACTGTTGCTTGTTTCCCTCCTTTTGTTGCGAGCTCACATGGTCCCTGTGCTTGAGGTGCATAGTGTTTTCAGCAGTAGGGACTTAGCCATTCCACCTCTGAGGGCAGCCAAGGGCAATAGCAATAACCTATATATTTTGGGAGTCTGTTGAACAACCCTGATCAACAACTCAAAAGAGGGTTTCTTATGCCTGGTGTTGGCATTTTTGTTAGGTGATCCTTGGCTCTTGGAAGGAGCACAGTCAGCCCAGATGAGAAAATTTCATTTAAAATATATATGTATTTTTATGTACAGACTTAGGTGTGTTATATTTATTATTATATTTTTAAAAAATAGTTAATAGCTTGATTCCTTATGACTTTCAGACACACTTACTGATTTTCTTCCTGTCCTTTCTTCTTCATTTATGCCCTGCCAGTTAGAGGCTCCTGTTTCCCCATTTGTACCCTGCTATTCCCCCTCTCTGTTGCTCCCCCACCCCTACTTTGGCAATGGTCCCTTTTTACTTCACTGGTTTCTGAAGTTCCTCCAGTACATGTACTCACATGAGGACTGAGAGCTAGGAGCATCAGATGAGAGAGAACATGTCGCATTTGTCTCGCTCGGTCTGTTACCTCACTCAAAATGACCTATGTTAGTTCCGTCCATGAACTTAAAAAGTTCATGATTTCTTTCTTTTCCTTTTTTTTTTTAAACTGCTGACTAGTATTCCATAGTGTGTATGTATCATATTTTGTTGTCCATTCATCAGCTGAAGGACATTTTGGTTGTTTCCATTTCCTAGCTGTTCTTAATAGAGCAGCAGTTAACATGGCTGAGCAAGTATCTGGAGTCAGGTGAGTTTGCTGGACATAGTAATAGTCTTGGTTGGCAGTTACTTTGTTTTAGGGTTTGAAATTCTTCTTTCTTCCACCTCTCCTTCTCCTCCTCCTCTCTCTTCTTGTTCTTCCTCCTCCTTCTAAACAACTATTTGATCCCTGAAAGTTTGGCAGTGCTTGTTTTATGAAATTAGGCACATCTACATATATTCATAATTGTTAAATTTTTTTGGTGGATTGTTCCCTTTTTTTCTATGCAATGACTTTTATCCCTTCTACTTTTGACTGAAGTTTCCTTCAGTAACTATGAGTATAGCTGTCCCTGGCTGCTTTCAGCTTCCATTTACTTGGACCATTGTTTTTTATCCTTTTCTCTGCACTCTGTGTGTCTTTGCCAGTGAGATAAGTTTTCTTGTAGACAACAGACAGTTGGCTCTCTTCATAACCCATTCAGCTAGTCTGTCTTTTAAGTGGAGAAGTATGATTGTATTAGAGTTATTATTGAAAAGTACGTAATAATTTCCTTTTATGTTAGAGGTTTGCTGCTTTACTGAGCTAATATTGCTTGATTCCTTCCTTTTTTGTTTTGTTTGTTTACAAAACAGAGTTTCTCTATGTAGCCCTGGCTGTCCTAGAAGTTACTCTGTAGAGCAGACTGGCCTCAAACTCAGAGATCCTCCTGCTTTTGCCTCCCAAATGCGTGAGTAAAGGCGTGAGTACCATGCCTGGTTCCTTCTCATGTTTTGGGTCCTACACTATTTTCTGACTGTTCTGGACACATTGTGCGTTCCAGATTAGTCTTGAACTTACAGTAGTCTTCCTTCCTTCTGCCTGCCATGTGCTGGGACTGTAAACATGAGCCGCCATGTCCGTCTTTTGTTTGCTTTCTGTGTCTGCCTTGATTCCTTTCTGCACCACAGGTTCTGGTTCATTGCTTTCATCTTAGTCATGTCCTAGAGGTCTTGAATGTGGTAATAGTGTCCCATCCACTTTTATTTCTATCTCAGTAACTCCTTAACCTTCACTCTTTTTCTACCGGGTCTCTTGGTAATAATACCTTTTATTATTTGATTTATGGAGCTTTTCATTTTTAAGGTTTCTGGGTTTTTGTTTTCATTACTGTTGTTTTTTTTGAGACAGGGTTTCTCTGCATAGCTCTGGCTGTCCTGGAACTTGCTTTATAGATCAGGCTGGCCTTGAACTCAGAGATCTGCCTACCTCCTGAGTTCTGGGATTAAAGGCGTGCATCACCACTGCCTGGTGAGTTCTGTTTTTTGTCCCCGTTCCCCCCCCCCATTCATTCAATCCATCAATCAATCAACTAATCAATCAATCCACCCTTCTCTCTCTGGCTGAAGTTTTCGACTAAGTTGATGAATTTCTTCGCCGGGTTTTGTGTTCACTTACTTGCTTCACCTGCTTAGTCTTTTCCTTCTGTTGCTGTGATCAAACACTCTGATCCAAAGCAACCTAGGGCAGGAATGGATTTATTTCAGTTTACATTACTGCCTATCATTGAGGAAAGTCGGGCAGGAATTGAAGAAACTTAAAAGAGAAAACCACGAAGGAAGATTGCCTACTGGCTTGCTCACATGTTCACGCTTAGCGAGCTTTCTTATATAGCTGAGGGCACCCTCATGCACACATCGCACATATACACATGCATGTCTTTTAATGTTACAGAGTTAAGACACACCCCTTGGTTCCAGTGATGCTACAATTGTCCCCACCCCTTTGCTTCCAGGCTGCTCAATGAGCAACCTTAGTGTAGGACTACCTCGTCAAAGTTGCTCTTATTGATGATTCTGGTGTCGGAGAGAAAGATTTGCTTGGAATAGGTTTAATCTGGAAAGTCAGAGCACCATTTGAGTAGAGTTGCAACGAGAAGCATCCAGGTTGAGGGCTAAACAATAGGGCACAGATAAGGGACATGGCAGGTAACATCAGCTTACTGTCATAGTGCTATAGTGAGCTTATTGGCTCATGGTATTGCTAAACAGCCCCAAAATGACGGTGTCAAGCAATGCCTGAAGGAACTGAGGTTGTGCAGATAGAACATTGTTATCAGATTTATGGGCAGTTGGAGCAACTTATGTCATCTACAAACAGCTCCTATGGGTGAAGCAAGAACTTTTGCAAGGAAGACTCACTTGTCATTCACTGGGAGAGACGTGGGCTCCAGATCCCATAATTCTGCTTTTCCCACAAGTCTGACATAGGTACACTGTATTGTTTCTCAGAAGCAAATGCAATTAGATGTGAAAATGTCATGTCTCCAAATAGCAGTGTGGTTCCTGTCTCATTCCACCAACCACTGAGAAGCCAGAGGTGCAGATCTGTAGAACAGCTAAGGCATTTGTTCCTTTCTCCCAGAAGGCCGTGTAGTTTCCTGGTCTGAGACTATGTATTTGTAATTCTTGTGATTAAAGAAAAATTTGCAGGGCCAGAGATTGTTCAAGACAAATCCCTGCTGTGTATTTCTCAAATACTTTTCCATGTTGGGGACTGAGGTTTTTGCCGTTAGCATAATCTGCGAGTGGTAGACAGGGCGTGTCTATGCACTTGTACTTATGACTTCTAGCTCGCAGCGACTCCTGGAAGTGGGGTCTATAAATCAGCATGAGGCATCTGCTAGGCCAGTATTAACTGGTTTGAAGAGTGAGGTGTTCCATCCTCCTACAGTCTGATCTTCTTTTTTTTTTTTTGGAGATGCCCTCAGGACCCTGAAAGAATTAGCTGTGAATAGGCAACCCTAATGACGTGCAGGACCCCAGTGGCAAAGGAGATAGCAGATACTCACGTTCTTCCCGTTCGGATATGGGAAGTCTAAAATCAAGGTGGCAGAGGTTGTGTAGATTCTCTGAGAGGCCTGTCTCCTCTCCTGACCTTGGGTTTACCTTGCTCCCCAGTCTGGCCCCCAGCAGAATCTCCCTGCGCTGTCCACAACCTGTGTCTAGATCGGCTGGTGACTGTTAGTTATTGCATTGGTGCTCAGCTGAATCTGGAATGACCCTGTCGTGACTTGTTGCCTCTGTAAAGGTCCTATTTGCAAGTACAGTTGCATGCTCCCCTTCCCTATGGTTTTTCTTTCTGCAGTTTGAGTTACCCATAGTCATCCATGAACTGGAAATACTAAAGGGTTATTCTAGAAATAAATGATTGATAATTTTTAAATTGTATCCCATTCTGAGTCAGGATGAGGCAAGGCTTTGCCTTGTCTGGGGCAAGAATTATCACTTTGTGTCGAGTTACCCATAATGTATATACTGCCCACCTTTTGTTACTAAGTAGCCACCACAGATACCAGACATGATTATATTGTCATTTCAGGGCTTATATTCAGGTATTCTTTATTTTACTTAATGTCTCAAAGCACAAGAGTAGTAAACTTGGCAGTTCAGATGTGCCAAAGGGAAGAAGCAAAATTTCCTTTGTGTGAGTGATGAGAGTATAGGAGGATACTGTGAAACAAAGACCACATGCACAAGATCTATTGTAGGATATTGTTTAATTTCGGGCTGTAAAGATGGCTCAGAGATTAAGAAGAGCACTGACTTCTTCCAGAAGTCCTGAGTTCAATTCCCAGCAACCACATGGTGGCTCACAACCATCTGTAATAAGATCTAGTGCCTTCTTCTGGCTTGCAGGGATACATGCAGGTACAACACTGTATACATAATTGATATATTTATCAATATTTTTAAATCTTTTAAAAAGAGATTTTTTTTAATCTCTTATAAATTAAACTTAACAGGTATACAGTGTGTGTGTGTGTGTGTGTGTGTGTGTGTGTGTGTGTGTATGAAAGCATACAGATGCCTGTCTATCTTTAGTTTCAGTATCCACTGGGGATCTTGGAATGTGTCTCCCATAGCTTAATGAGACCTGTAAGGTCATAGTCACAGATACTAGGGTGTAGGACATCAATATCACTCTTTTTTTTGTTTGTTTGTTTTGCTGTTGTTAAAAGACAAGAACTCACTCTATAGTTTAGGCTGGCCTGGAATTTATGTGGTCCAGACTGGCCTCAAATTCAGTCATCCCACCTCATTGTCCCAAGTGCTGAGATTACAGGCATGATTCACTATAGGTGGTTCAGTGTATCTTTTGAAGGACACAGTTCACCTTACAGTAGAATAAATTGACTATTTAAAGTGGCATTTGGAAATTGTTTTATTTTATAGGAAGTGAGGATCTTTATTACCAGCTCAAGTAATGCTGTGGGTGGAGTGTGGCTCAGTAGTATAGCCTTGCTTAGCATGCACTAGACCGTGGGCTTGGTGCCTGGGACTGAAAAATAAAATAAAAAGAAGATTCATGTCGCCAGGTGGTAGTGACACATGCACTTGAGAGGCAGAGGCCAGTGGATTTCTTGAGATCAAGGCCATCCTGGTCTACAGAGCTAGTTTCAGGACAGAGAAACCCTGTCTTGGGGGGAAAAAAAAAGATTCCTGTCTTGTACATGTATCCTGTTCTAATAATATCTATAACTGTGATGGAGTAGGGTGAAGTCTTTCAAGGTCACACAACCCTCCGCCCCCGCTTTTGCTACTAAAGAATAGTGAGGTGGGTGAGATCGCTCACACCGTAAGCTCAGCCTGTAGAAGGCTAAGGTGGGAGGATGCTGAGTTTGCGTATAGCCAGCCTGGGCAACGCAGTGATACCCTGCCTCAAACAACACAGAGCAGGTTATCGGGACCACACTAATACTTTCTATATTGTTAATTTCTGATAAAATGTTGAACACACCCTTCCCCCACCCCTTTCACCATTTATTTTAGTTTTTAAGGAAAGGCGTTTAGTCCTACTGAACATATCCCTTGAGTATGGTATGTGTATATATAATTAGATCATGTTCTGGGCTAGTGTTGTAAATTGGCTTGCTTTTGTGCTTTTTTGAAGGCTAGACTTTGGAGGAAATGCAGCCTTGTTTTGAGGCTAGTGGGGCTGCTACTGTGGACATTTACCCTTTAAGGAAGCCGTCTCAGGTGTCCCATAAATACTGATTTACGGCGTGCTGTACAGTGCACTGGGTGGAAAAACCATGTTTGGAAGCACATACTTGGTGGATTCTAGGTGCTCAGATCTGTAAGGCAGTAAGAGTGGAATGCCGCCCATCCGGTGTCACTAAAGCACATGCTTAAATGTTGCCCAGCAGCTGTCATGAACGGAAATTCCTGTTACTTCTGCTGAGAAAATACTAAAGAGGAGTGAGTGAAACGTAGAGCTGTCAACCAGGTATAGTGGGAAGCTACGGCAGGGGGATTGCGATGAGTCTGAAATCAGCCTGGGCTATATATGTAGTTAGAGGCTAGCTTGGCATATAATGTGAAACCCTGAGGGGCAGGGGAGGCAAAGCGAGGTAGAATTGTCAGTTGTCCAACACTGGGTATTTGGCAGGAGTTGGTGGGGCAGGGGGGAAAGCTACCTACAATTTTCCGCTTACACATAACTTTGATGGAATTTCCTGGCACTTAATGTAGGTTTCTGGTGATTGGCCAGGGCCTAATAAGCTCTGACATGGCCTGAAAGAACTCACTCTTTTTTCTCCCTTTGCATTCCCTAGCCTTCTCCCAGTGAAGAGCACCAGCATATTCTTCTATTTGTCTAAATACATCTGTAAAATAGTGGCAGGTCTATAAAATATCCAAGTTGCTGACCCAAAGAAACCATATTCGTCAGAAGAGTTTATTGAGGTAGCTGAGGCTTCAGACCAAGACCAATTTCCAGCTTTTGCTTCAGGGCATTGTGAAGTGGACTAGCAGTGACGGGGTGGTCCCCAGTCTGCGGCAACAGGAGGTCAAAGTTCTGATTCTTCTAACTAGCAGGTGGCCTGACTCTCCTGGAGACTTGCTTTGTTTATTTATAACATGCCAAAGGAGGGCTCTCTGATGCCTGCCTGCCTCATGTAGCATTCCTGTGGGAGCAGGATCTGGCCAGGTGCTGAGGGACAGCAGTGAACAGAGCCTCCTGTCTGGGAGCTTTTTCCCCACCAGGAATGAGGTGACACACAGGACGTGAGTACTGCGGCCAGTATCCCTGAAGACTAGTAAGGTCATTACTGTAGCAAAGAGCCTCTGACAACCTTAATGGCTAATGTGATCCTGGAACAGGAAATCTAAGTAAAAACAGAAAAAATCCATCTGAAACCAGGACTTTGGGTGATGTGATGATGATGGTGACAGTGTGTCAGATGTTGGGGACCTTGTCAGAAAGACCGGGAGCCTAGGTGATTAGGAAGGAGTATGACATGCATGGCGACGTGTATTTAAGGCACAGAGACCAGGGAAGGTCCTCCAGGAGAGAGCAACTTGAGACTGTTGAGAGAATAAGATTGGATAGGTTGAGGTGGGTGCCTGTAAGTCCTGGCAAGGACTCTGGCCTGACTGGGCAGATACTGGCAAAGCTGTGGATCTGGTACCTTTGTGTCCCACAGAGCCCTTTCTACCGCTGGCCTCTTAATAATCTTCTGAAAATCCCCACTAGAGGGCATTGCGAGGCTTAAACATGGGCTCGGAAACTTTGGGCCAGCTCCTAGCAACCTGTTTTGCTACAAAGCTATGGAAAGAAGAGCCAACATTCTTCAGTGAGTGTGTTTCCTTATTCTTATTTTTTTCAGAATTTTCCATGTTTTGCCAGCATGCATGTCTATGCACCATATGTGTGCCTAGTGCCCATGGAGGCCAAGAGAGGGCATTGGATCCCCTGGGGACTGTAGTTCCAGACAGTTGTGAGCCACCATGTGGGTGCTGGGAATTGAACCTGGGATCTTTGGAAAAGCAACAAGTGCTCTCTCTGACTGCTGAGCCATCCCTCCAGCTGTCACACACAGGAGTTTTTAGGATGCTGAGAACTGTTCTGTGAGATACAGTAATGTGGGCATGGACACCATTTAAGACACAGTTGCTCTTCCAGAGGATTTGAATTCAGTTCTTGGCACCCACATCAGATGATCAGGTGGCTGACAACCACTGTAACTCCAGCACCGGGGAATCCAATGCTTCAATGCTTTTTTTTTTTTTTTTTTTTTTTTTGGCTTCCATGGGCAACTGTACTTTATGCACACACATACATATGTATAATTAAAGATAAATATTAAAAACCTCCTTGTGTATTCACTTTCCGTTGCTATAATTATTCTGGCTAGTTTATGTCAACTTCACATGAGTTAGAGTCCTCTGCTCTACCAGCTGAGCTATTGAAGGGAAGCACATTTGGAAGAGGGAACCTTGGCTGTGAAAAGTGGCCCCACCAGATTGACCCGTGAACAAGCCTGTGGGGCATTTTCTTGATTAATGTTTGATGCTGGGGAGAGCCCAGCTTACTGTGGCAAGCCATCCCTGGGCGGGTGGGTGGTTCTGGGTGTATAAGAAAGCTGGCTGAGCAAACCAGTAAGCAGCTAAGCAGTGGCTTCTGTTCATGATGGACCATGAGCTGAAGTAACCCTTTCTTCCCCAAGCTGCTTTTGGTAAGGTGTTTTATCACAGCAATAGAGACTCTAAGGCAGTCATGAAATTCCGGAGGCAGGCTAACTAACGTAAGGAAGAAGTTTATTAGGAGAGTCGCAGGCATGGCTCCATTGCCACCTTAGTGCTCCCAGGGACCTCATGGTTGATATTTATGATGAGCGTGCATGCTGAAAGGAGAGAGAGCTCACATCACCACACAACAGGGAACCAGAGAGTGAGTCAGTGGACTGGTTTGCTCTCAACACCAACTGTGATGGGTAAATTTAATTTAATCTTGGTACAATCTAGAATCACCTGGGAAAAGGGCCTCAGAAAATATCTGTGATAGATTATCTTGATTTTGTTAATTGGCGTGAGAGGACCCACCCGTTGTGGGCAGCACCATCTCTGGGCTACGGTCCTAGGTTGAATGGAAAGGAGAAAGCTAGTGGAGCAAGCATGAATATGTTAGTTCATTGCTCTCTGCTCTCGATTGTTAAATAGTGTGGCTAAGGGCTTCAAGCACCGCTGCCTTGACTTTGCTAAAATGCTGGACAATTAGACACTCTCACAGGACCTCAGGAGTCCTCTGTAAGAGCTACCTTAATCTCTGCCATGGAAAGCTCTGCCAGTTACCGAGTGACCTTTCTCACAAGGCTGCTTTCCTAGGCACGGCTGCCCTAGGATCTAAACTTCAACACATAGGCTCTTGGGGCACACACTCAGCTCATGAGCAAGCTGTAGCACTGTTTGTCTGCCTGCTCAAGTCCTCTTTCCCCTCAAACCCCTGACAGCCATGGCCTCACTCACCACCATCCTGTAAAACACAAGGGCTGACGCAGGACTAGGGAGGGATCTTGTGGCTCCTTTTGGGTTTTGTCTCTTTCACAAAGCCATGTTACTTTGTCTGTTTCTAGAGGCTTGGTTAAAATTTCTCCAGAGGAATGTTAAAATTCAAATTGTTTCTAGTGAAATTTAAAATTATGATGGAACTTCTAAGAGTGGATCCTTAAAAATCTTTTTAATTTTAAAATTTATCCCCAGAGATTCCTACTGTGAGAATTTAATAGATTGGCTGTCTTAGAAGTTGAGGTAATTGAGATGCAACAGTAAAAACGTTAAAAATAATCGCCCTGGCCTTCCTGGAAGCCTTGGGAATGTGTGCGTATTTAACCGGAAAGTGTTGGGCCTCTTCATGAGGGCTTCCCTCCTCAGTGACATCAGGCTCTGAAGACACCCGAAGCCTGAGAACGCTGAAACTGATGTTAAAGCGGCAAAAAATCAACGTGGGGTTCCCCCAGTATTATTTTTTATAATTTTAGCTCTGTAATGCTGAAGTATAATAATAAGCTGCACATTGAAATGTATAGCTTGCTTTTGGCCAGTGGATGTCAGGCTGTCTTTATAATAAAGATAGTGAACATGCTGTCACCTCCCGAAGCCTTCTGGGAGCTCTCGGCAACTCAGCCTGCCTTTTTGCATGTCTTCAGCAAAACTCTCTGAATTTTACTACTTTAGTTTGCATTTTGTATCAACTTGTGTATAATATAATTTTATAAATATATAAAAGAAATCATGCAGAAAATACTTTTAGGGTTCATTCAGTTTTGTCCTCTTTCCATGTAATTATTTTGAAACTTGTCCATATTGCTGGATAGGTAAATCTGTTTCCCTTTCTTTTGTTTTTTTTTAAACTTTTAGTCACTTCTTTTTTTAATATTTATTTATTTATCATGTATACAATACTCTGTGTGTATGTCTGCAGGCCAGAAGAGGGCACCAGACCTCATTACAGATGGTTGTGAGCCACCATGTGGTTGGCGGGAATTGAACTCAGGACCTTTGGAAGAGCAGGCAATGCTCTTAACCACTGAGCCATCTCTCCAGCCCCCTGTTTCCCTTTCATTATTATTTATTTATTGACAGTGTTGGGGCTCACACCCAAATCCTTGCACACAGGCAAGTGCTCTGCTACTAAGCTGTGCCTCAGTCCTATTCCATTTCCCCAGCTCATATGTTGAAACTTCTCTTTTTTATTTATTCTTCTCTCACAAATTACACCCCAACTACAGTTTCCCCTCCTCCTCCTCTCCTTCTAGTCCCCACCACTACCCCCCTCCCTTCTCCCCCAAGACCCACTCCTCTGTTGTCTTTAGAAAAAGGCAAACCTCTCAGGGATATCAATCAAACATAGCATATCAAGTTGCAATAAGTAAGACTGGGCGTCTCCCTTCGTATTAAGACTGGACAAGGCAACCCAGTAAGAGGAAAAGAGCCCCAAAGAGACAGCCCCCGCTCCTACTGTGAGGTGTCTCACAAGAACGTCAAGCTGTACAACTATAACATACGTGTAGAGAACCTAGGTCAGACTCATGCAGGTTGCCTGATTGTTGGTTCAGTGTCTGTGAGCCTCTATGAGCCCAGGTTAGTTGAATCTGTGATTTTTTTTTTCCGAGACAGCGTTTATGTGTAGCTTTTGGAGCCTGTCCTGAAACTAGCTCTTGTAGACCAGGCTGGCCTCGAACTCACAGAGATCCGCCTGCCTCTGCCTCCCAAGTGCCGGGATTAAAGGCGTGCGCCACCACTCACTGATTCTGTGAGTTTTTGTTTGTTTGTTTTTGTAGTGTCCTTGACCCCTCTGACTCCTACAGTCCTTCCCTCTTCTACAGGATTCCCAGAGCTCTGCTTTTTATTTGGCTGCTTCCATCAGTTGCTGGATGAAGCTTCTTTGATAACCATTATGCTAGGCTCTGGTCTAGAAGTATAACAATATCCTTAGGAATCATTTCATTGACTTTTTTATTTTTTGTGTCTCTGGGCTGTCCAGCCTCTGCGTCCTGGCTCTCCAGGCAGTGTCAGGGGTTGGCTCCCTCCCTTGGCATGGGTCTCAGGCTGGATCAGGTGGGAGCCTTGCCTGGTTACAGGAGATGGCCAGTTCAGGCTCCTTATCCCCCATTACTAGGTTATCCTCATAGATTCCTGGGAGTTTCCACTGCACTAGGGTTCCATGCCTCCCTTGAC
Source organism: Dicrostonyx torquatus (assembly GCA_028555095.1). Lineage (NCBI taxonomy): Eukaryota > Metazoa > Chordata > Mammalia > Rodentia > Cricetidae > Dicrostonyx > Dicrostonyx torquatus. The sequence goes on along the minus strand of JAQHUG010000066.1, from coordinate 3,706,591 downwards.
ATGCTCCTAATTCCAGTCATCTCTTCCAATACTCTCTCCCTCTATCCCTGTCTCCTGATCCCTTCTGTTCCTATCCCCACTTGTCTTTAGTCCACCTGAGAAATTCATTCTATTTCTCCTTACCAGTGAGGACCATCTCCTTCCCAACTCCGCAAGTCCTCCTTGTTACTTAGCCTCTTTAGGTTTATAGCATGATTGTCCTTTACTTTGTAGGTAGTGTCCACTTAGGAGTGAGGACATACCGTGTTTGCCTTTCTGGGTCTGGGTTACCTCACTCAGCAAGATTTTTTTTTCTAGTTCCATCTATTTGCTGGAAATTTTCATAATGTTATTTTTTAATAACTGAGTAATACTCCATTGTGTACCACATTTTCTTTATCCATTCTTGTTTGAGAGACATCTATGTTATTTCCAGTTTTTAGCTATTACGAATTAAGGTGCTATGAATATAGTTAAACAAGTGTCCTTGTGGTGGGATGGATTGTCCTTTGAGTATATGCCCAGGAGTAATATTGCTGGATCTTGAGGTAGATCGATTTTCTGAGAAACTGCCATATTGGTTTCCAAAGTGGCTGTACAAGTCTGTACTCTGACCAGCTGTGGAGGAGTGCGCCCCTTGCTCCACATCCTCTCCAGCTTGAGCTGTCACTTGTGTTTTTGATCTTAACCATTCTGACTGGTGTAAGAAGGAATCTCAGAGTCGTTTTGATTTGCATTTCCTTGATGGCTAAGGATGTTGAGTATTTCTTAAAGTGCTTCTTGGTCATTTGAGATTCCTCTGTTGAGATTCTCTCTTTAGATCTGCACTCCATTTATTATTATTATTATGTTGGATTATTTGGTTTGTTGACGTCTAGTTTTTAAAGTTCTTTATATATAATATCTGATGGAAGCAGATGCAGAACCCATTTGCATCTATATTTTGGATATTAGCCCTCTGTCAGATGTGGAGTTGGTGAAAATCTTTTCCCATTTGTAGGCTGCCATTTTGTCCTATTGGCAGTTTCCTTTGCCTTACAGAAGCTTTTCAGCTTCACGAGGTTCCATTTATTAATTGCTAATGTTAGTGCCTACAATATTAATGTTCTGTTTAGGAAGTTGTCTCCTGTGCCAATGTGTTCAAGGCTATTAACCACTTTTTCTTCTATCAGGTTCAGTGTATTTGGTTTTATGTTGAGGTCTTTGATCCACTTGGACTTGAGTTTTGTTCAGGGTGATAAATGTGGATCTATTTGCATTCTTCTGCGTACAGTCATCTAGTTAGACCAGCACCATTTGTTTCAGATGCTTTCTTTTTTTTCCATTGTATAATTTTTGCTTCTTTGTCAAAAATTAGGTGTTCATAGGTGTGCAGATTTATGTCTGGGTCTTTGATTTGATTCCATTGGTCCACCTATATTTTTATGCCAATTACATGAGGTTTTTATTGCTGTAGCTCTGTAGTACAGCTTGAAATCAGGGATACTGATAAATTGAGAAGTTTAAATTGTGTTGGAATTTTGATGGTGATTGCATTGCATCTGTAGATTGCTTTTGGTAAGTTGGCCATTTTTTACTATGTTAATCCTACTGATCCTTGAGCATAGGCGATCTTTTCATCTTCTTCAGTTTCTTCAAAGACTTGAAGTCATTGTCATGCAGGTCTTCACTGCTTGGTTAAGAGTTACCCCAAGATATTTTATATTATTTGTGGCTGTTGTGAAGGGTGTTGTTTCTCTGAATTCTTTCTCTGCCAGTTTGCCATTTTACATAGGAGGGCTGCTGGTTTTATTGAGTTAATCTTGTATCTAGCCAGTTCACTAAGGGTATGCATTAGCTGTAGGAGATTCCTGGTAGAATTTTGGGGTCGTTTATGTATATTGTCATGTCATCTACGAATAGTGATACTCTGACTTCTTCTTTTCCAGTTTGTATCCCTTTGATCTCCTTTAATTGTCTTATTGCTCTAGCTAGAACTTCAGATACTATATTGAATAGATATGGAGAGAGTGTACAGCCTTCTCTTGTTCCTGATTTTAGTGGAATTGTTGAGTTTCTCTATATGTAATTTGATATTGGCTATAGAATTGCTGTAAATTGCCTCTATGTTTAGGTATATCTTTTGTATCCTTGATCTCTGCAAGACTTTTTTTTTTAATTGAGCTATATATTTTTCTCTGCTCCGTTCTCTTCTTCCCCCTCTCCTTCTGCCCTTTCCCATGATCCCCACACTTGCAATTTATTCAGGAGATCTTGTCTTTTTGTACTTCTCATGTAAATTAGATCCATGTATGTCTCTTTTAAGGTCCTATTTGTTGTCTAGGTTATATGGGATTGTGAATTGTAGGCTGATTTTTCTTTGCTTTATGTCTAAAAGCCACTTTTGAGTGAGTACATATAATATTTGTCTTTCTGGGTCTGGGTTACCTCACTCAAAATGATGTTTTCTGGCTCCATCTATTTGCCTACAAATTGCAAAATGCCATTATTTTTTTTCCTCTGTGTAAATGTACCACATTTTCTTTATCTGTTCTTCAGTCAAGGGGCATTTATGTTGTTTTCAGGTTCTGGCTATGACAAACAATGCTGCTATGAACACAGTTGAGCACATGTCTTTGTGATATGATTGAGCATCCTTTGGGTATATACCCAAAAGTGGCATTGCTGGGTCTTGAGGTAAGTTGTTCCCTAATTTTCTGAGAAATCGCCATTCTGATTTCCAAAGCATCTGTACAAGTTTTCACTCCCAGTAGCAAAGGAGGAGTGTTCCCTTTACCCCACATCCTCTCCAACGTAAGCTGTCATCAGTGTTTTTGATCTTGGCCATTCTTACAGGTGTAAGATGGAATCTCAGAGTTGTTTTGATTTGCATTTCTCTGATGACTAAGGATGTTGAACATTTCCTTAAGTGTCTTTCAGCCATTTTAGATTCCTCTGTTGAGAGATCTCTGTTTAGGTCTGTACCCCATTTTTTTTATTGGATTATTTGTTCTTTTGGTGATCATTATTTTTGAGTTCTTTGTATATTTTGGAGATCAACCTTCTGTCTGATGTGGGATTGGTGAAGATCTTTTCCCATTCTGTAGGCTGCCATTTTGTCTTGTTGACTGTGTCCTTTACTTTACAGAAGCTTCTTGGTTTCAGGAGGTCTCATTTATTAATTGTTTCTCTCAGTGTCTGTGCTGCCGGGGTTCTATTTAGGAAGTGGTCTCCTGTGCCAATACGTTCAAATGTACTTCCCACTTTCTCTTCTGTGAGGTTCAGTGTGGTTTGTTTTATGTTGAGGTCTTTGATCCATTTTGTACTTGAGTTTTGCGCATGGTGATAGATATGGATCTGTTCTCATTCTTCTACATGTTGATATCCAGTTATGCCAGCACCATTTGTTGAATATGCTTTCTTTTTTTATATTTTTTGCTTTTTTGTCAAAATTAGGTGTTAGTAGGTATGTGGGTTGATATCTGGGTCATTGATTCAGTTCCATTGGTCCCCCTGTCTGTTCTTATGCCAGCACCAGGCTGTTTTCAGTACTGTAGGTCTGTAGTAGAGTTTGAAGTCAGGGACTGTGATGCCTCCAGAAGTTTCTTTATTGTACAGGATTGTTTTGGCTATCTTGGCTATTTTGTCTTTCCATATGAAGTTGAGTATTATTCTTTTTAGGTCTGTGAAGAATCTTGCTGGGATTTTGATGGGCATTGCATTGAATCTGTAGATTGATTTTGGTAAGATTGTCATTTTTACTGTGTTAATTCTACTTACCCAAGAGCATGGAAGATCTTAACATTTTCTGGTGTCTTCATTTTCTTTCTTCAAAGACATAAAGTTCTTGTCATATAGGCCTTCCACTTGTTTGGTTAGAGTTATTCCAAGATAGTTTGTTATTTGTGGCTATTGTGAAGAGTGATGTTTCTCTGATTTCTTTCTCACTCCATTTATCATCTGTGTAAAGGAAGGCTGCTGATTTTTTTGAGTTAATCTTGTATCCCGCTACATTACTGAAGGTGTTTATGAGTGGTAGAAGTTCCTTGGTAAAATTTTTGGGATCGCTTATGTAAACTATCATATCATCAGCAAATAGTGAGAGTTTGACTTCTTCTTTCCAATTTGTACCCCCTTGATCTTTTTTTGTACTATATTGAATAGATATGGAGAGAGTGGACAACCTTGTCTTGTTCTGATTTCAATGGGATTGCTTTGAGGTTTTTTTTCCATTTAGTTTGATGTTGGCTGTTGGCTTGCTGTTTATTGCCTTAACTATGTTTAGGTGTGTTCCTTGTATCCCTGTTCTCTCCATCCTGAAGGGATGTTGTATTTTGTCAAAGTCCTTTTTCAGCATCTAATGAGATGATCTTGTTTTTTTTTTTTTTTTCCGGTTTGTTTATATAGTGAATTACATTGACAGGTTTTTGTATGTTGAACCATCCCTGCATCTCTGGGATGAAGCTTACTCGATTGTGGTGGGTGATTTTTTTGATGTCTTCTTGGATTCTGTTTGCCAATATTTTATTGAGTATTTTTGAATCAATATTAATGAGTGAGATTGGTCTGTAATTCTTTTTCTTAGTAGTGTCTTTGTGTGGTTTGGGTATCAGGGTAATTGTAGCCTCATAAAAAGAGTTTGGCAATGTTCCTTCTGTTTTTATTGTGTGGAACAATTTGAGGAGTATTGGTATTAGTTTTTCTTTGAAAATCTTGTGGAATTCTGCACTGAAACCATCTGGTCCTGGGCTTTTTTTGGTTGGGAGACTTTTGATGAGTTTCTATTTCTTTAGCAGTTATAGGTCTATTGAATTTGTTTATCTGGTCTTGATTTAATTTTGGTAAGTAATATTTATTCAGAAAATTGTCCATTCCTTTAAGTTTTTCAATTTTGTAGAGTACAGGTTTTCGAAATATGACTTGATGATTCTCTGGATTTCCTCTGTGTCTCTTGTTATGTCCCCTTTTCATTTCTAATTTTGTTAATTTGGATATTCTCTCTCTGCCTTTTGGTTAGTTTGGATAAATCTATTTTGTTGATTTTTTTTTTCTCAAAGAAACAACTCTTGTTTTCATTGATTCTTTGTATTGTTTTCTTTGTTTCTATTTTGTTGATTTCAGCTCTTAATTTGATTATTTCCTGCCCTCTAGTCCTCCTGGGTGAGTTTGCTTCTCTTTGTTCTAGAGTTTTCAAGTGTTCTGTGGTATTTTTTCCAGCTTTTTTTCATGTAGGTGTTTAGTGCTATGAACTTTCCTCTACACTGCTTTCATTCTATCACATAATTTTGGATGTGTTGTGTGTTCATTTTCAATGAATTTTAGAAAGTCTTTAATATCTTTCTTTATTTCTTCCTTGTCCCATTGGTGAATCAGGTGAGCATTGTTTAATTTCCATGTGTTTGTGGACTTTCTGGAATTAGTGTTGCTGTTGAATTCTAATTTTAAGCCATGGTGATCTGATAATAATAATATTGGGTTTATTCCAGTATTTTTATCTGTTGAGTTTTGCTCTATTACCTAGTATGTTCTCAGTTTTTGAGAAGGTTCCATGAGGTGCTGAGAAGAAGGTATATTCTTTTATGTTTGGATGGACTATTCTATAGATGTCTGTTAAGTCCATTTGAGTCATGATGTCTGTTAGTTTCCTTACTTCAATGTTAAGTTTCTTTCTGGCAGACCTTTCCAGTAGTGAGAGTGGGGTGTTGAAGTCTCCCACTATTAGTGTGTGGGTTTTAATGTGTGATTTAAGCTTTAGTAGTGTTTCTTTTATAGATGAGGGTGCCCTTGTATGAGGGGCATAGATGTTCAGTATTAAGATTTCCTCTTGATGGATTTTTTTCCTGTGACAAATATGAAATATCCTTCTTTGGATATTTTGTTAGACATTAGGATAACTACACCAGCTTGTTTCTCAGGCCTCTTTGATTGGAAAAAATTTCCCAACCCTTTATTCTTTGGCAATGTCTGCCTTTGAGGTTGAGGTGTGTTTCTTGAATGTAGCAGAAGTATGGATTCTGTTTTCATATCCAATCTGTTAGCCTTTGTTTTTTTTGTAGGTGAGTTGAGTCCATTTATACTAAGGGATATTAATGACCAGTGTTTGCTAGTTCCTGTTATTTTAGTTTCCATTGGTGGTGATGTTATTGTGTGTGTTTTTCCCTTTGGGATTTGCTGCTGTGAGATCATCAGTTGTCTGTGTGTTTGTGGATGTATCTTACTTTCTTGGAATGGAGTTTTCCTTCTAGTACTTTGTATAGGGCTGGGTTTGTGGCTAGGTATTGGTTAAATCTGGTTCTGTCATGAATATCTTGTTTTGTCCTTCTATGGTAATTGAAAGTTTTTCTGGGTATAAAGTAGTCTGGGCTGGCATCTGTGGTCTCTTACTCTTTGCATAACACTTGATCAGGACCTTCTGGCTTTCATTGTTTCCACTGAGAATCAGGTGTAATTCTGATAGTTCTGCCTTTATAATGTTACTTGGCCTTTTCCCTTACACCTCTTAATATTCTTTCTTTATTCTGTATTTTTAGTGTTTTGATTATTATGTGTCAAGGGGACTTCTTTTTCTTTTGGTCCAGTCTAATTGATGTTCTGTAACTTCTTGTAACTTCATATTCATATCCTTCTTTAGGTTGGGAAAGGTTTCTTCTATGAATTTGTTAAATATGTTTTCTGTGCTTTGAAGTTGGACTTCTTCTATCCCTGTTAGTCTTAGGTTTGGTCTTTTCATGGTGTGCCATATTTCCTGGATATTTTGTGTTAAGCTTCTCTTAGATTTAATGCTTTCTTTTTTCTTTTTCTTGCTTTTTTTTTTTTTGTTTGTTTGTTTTGTTTTTCGAGACAGGGTTTCTCTGTGGCTTTGGAGCCTGCGCTGGAACTAGCTCTTGTAGACCAGGCTGGTCTCGAACTCACAGAAATCCACCTGTCTCTGCCTCCCGAGTGCTGGGATTAAAGGCATGCGCCACCAACGCCCGGCTCATAGTGGATCTTTTGATGTATTCTTGGATTCTGTTTGTGAGCATTTTGCTGAATATATTTGCATCAATGTTCATGAGGGAAATTGGTCTGTTATTCTCTTTGAGTCTTTGTGTGATTTTGGTATCAGGGTAACTGGGTTCAAAAGAAATTTAACTATATTCCTTCAGTTTTTATTTTATGGAATTTTTTGAGGAGTATCAATATTAGCTCTTCTTTCAAAGTCTAGTAGAATTCTTCAATAAACCCATCTGGTCTGGGCTTTTTTTTTGGTTGGGGAATGTTTAATAACTGCTTCTATTTCCTTAGGGGTTATAGGTTTATTTAAATTGCTTATCTAATCTTAATTTAACTTTTGTAAGTGGTATATATGAAGAAAATTGCCCATTTCTTTTAGATTTTTTCCAATTTTGTGTTCAGGTTTTTGAGATATGACCTAATGAGTCCTTGGATTTCCTTGGTATCTGTTGTTACATACTCCTTTTTGTTTCTGATTTTATTCATTTGGATATTCTCTCACTTTTAGGTAGTTTGGATAAGGAGTCTTCTATCTTGTTGATAATTCTCAAAAAAAACCCAACTCTGTTTCGCTGATTTTTTTTTGTATTGTTCTTTTTGTTTGTATTTTCATTTTCATAGAATTACAGGAAGTCTTTAATTTCTTTCTTGACCCAGTAGTTATTCAGTTGTTCAGTTTCCATGAGTTTGTAGACTTTCTGTTGTTTCTGAAATCCAGCTTTAACCTGTGTGGTCTGATAAAATACAGGGTGTTATTTCAGTTTCCTTGTATCTATTGAGACTTGTTTTGTGACCAAGTTTGTGGTCTATTTTGGGGAAAGTTCCATGCAGTGCTGAGAAGAAGGTATATTCTTTTGTGTTTGAGTGAAGTGTTCTGTAGCTGTCTGTTAGGTCCATTTGAGTCATAACATCTCTTAGTTATTTTGTTATTTCTCTGTTTAGTATCTGTCTGGATGATCTGTCCATTGATGAGAGTGGGATATTGAAGGCTCCCACTATTAATGTGTGAGGGTTGATGTGTGATTTAAGCTTTAGTGATGTTTCTTTTACAAATGTGGGTAAATAGTAAAATCTATTTACTGTTCTTGTTCCTTAATAGGCTTGTCCTTCTTAAGGTTAGGAAAATTTTCTTCTATGACTTTGTTAAGAATATTTTCTTGGCCTTTGAGCTGGGATTCTTCTCCATCTATTCCTATTACTCTTAGGTTTTGCCTTTTCATAATGCCCCAGGTTTCCTGCATGTTTTGTGTCAGGAATGTTTTAGATTTAACATTTTCTTTGACCGATGCACCAGTTTTTTCTATTGTATTTTCTATGCCTGAGATTTTCTCTTTCTTCTCTTGTATTCTGTTCGTTATGCTTTTGTCTGTAGTTCCTATTCACTTACCTAGATTTTCCACCTCCAGGATTCCCTAAGTTTGTGCTTTCTTTATTGCTTCTATTTCCATTTTCAGATCTTGAACGGTTTTATTAATTTCCTTCACCTGTTTGTTTTTTTCTTGGCTTTCTCTAAGGGATTTATTCATTTTCTCTTTAAGGACCTCTATCATTTTCATAAAGTTGGTTTCAAGGTCGTTTTCTTGTGTTCCATCTGTGTGGACTACTCAG
>JAQHUG010000066.1:3654166-3698027 GCA_028555095.1 Dicrostonyx torquatus | reverse complement strand
GCTGTGGTAGGTGGCCGGGCTTTGGTGGTGCCATACTGTGTGGACTACTCAGGGGTGGCTGTGGTAGGTGGCCGGGCTTTGGTGGTGCCATACTGCTCTGGCTGTCGTTGATTGTGTCTAGGCATCTGGATTTGGGATGAATATAGGTCTAGGTGCTGATTTCTGAGTTTGTCTTTGTTGGATGGGTGCTTTGTTTCTTGGTTTCTGTTTCCTCTTTGGTCTTTGGGCAGGACCTCTGGTCCAGTAGGAAGTCTCCATCAGAGCTGGGGGCTGGGCTTCTGGAAGATAACACGGCCTCTGGTCTAGTAGGAGGTTCTCTGTTCTGACTGGTGTGGCCTGCACCTGAGCAGCATACTCCCATCTGAGGTGGAGCCATGTGTTGAAACTCTTAATCCCCAGTGCTTACAATATTTGAGACAGAGCATGTAGTGGGCAACTAAGGTTGAATGATGCCCAAGGTGTGTGTCCTGATCCTGTTGGGCTGATTAGTTGCCTTATAAGAAGAAAGATATTTCTGAAGGAAAGGGAGAGACCTGCAGTGACATCCTGACCTTGGGCTTCTCACTAGCACCCTGAGAAGTAAAGTTCTGATTTTTAAGCCACATGGTTTCTGGTGCTTTGCTGCAGCGGCTCAGTGAGGGCACACTATGCGCAATTTGCTGCAGCGGCTCAGTGAGGGCACGCTATGCACAGTTTGCTGCAGCGGTTCAGTGAGGGCACGCTATGCGCAGTTTGCTGCAGCGGCTCAGTGAGGGCACGCTATGCGCAGTTTGCTGCAGCGGCTCAGTGAGGGCACGCTAGGTGCAGTTTGCTGCAGCGGCTCAGTGAGGGCACGCTATGTGCAGTTTGCTGCAGCGGCTCAGTGAGGGCACACTATGCGCAGTTTGCTGGCTGGTTTCCAGTCTCTTCACACAAAGCCTCTGGAAACATAGTACACATGTAGTCTGTGCTAACGTGTCTGCTGTGGTTTGAGTGTATGTCCCCAAAAGCTTGCTTCCTAATGTGCTGGTGTTAGGGGGCAGTAGCTGCTTGAAATGTCCTGACTTGTGGGAGGCCATTAGCCTTTGAGGGCACTGCCTCCAGAAGAGCTCTGTGCTGGAGCACAGTCTCTCTGGGTTCCTGCTTGGTCCTGTGATCTCTTGCTTCTCCTTTTTACTATGGGAGCCCTTGATGGAGCCAGCTGTTTGAATTTGAAGCCTTTATAACTATGAAGTAAATACTTTTTTATAGTTACACGGCCACAGCTGTTTCATTGTTGTATGAAAATAAGCATTTTTATTGTGTGTCTAGGAATAGACTGGTTAGTTTATGTGTTGAGTATATGCGTGTGCATGCGCTCGTGTGTGTGTGTGTGTGTGTGTGTGTGTGTGTGTGTGCATGCATACATATGTGTCTCTGTGTGTACATGTATAAAGACCAGATGTCAATACTGGGTGTCACTCTCTACCTTATTTTTTGAGACAGGGTGTTTTGCTTAATATGAAACTGGCCAAGTCAGCTAGATTGGATGGTCAGCACAGCCTAGGGACCTACTGTCTCTGCCTCCTCAGCACTGAGATGGCAGATGCATGCTGCCCTGCGTAGCTGTGGTAATTTGTTCTTGTTATTTTTTGTTTTTGTTTTTTAGGGAGGGATTATTTGTTTAAATCAAGACTTAAGTTTATGTTTATGTCTGTGTGTGGGAATGTCCCATGGAGTCCAGAAGAGGGTGTTGAGTCTTCATGATTTCCCAGGACCTGGTGTAGGTGCTGGAAACCCGACTGTATCTCCTACAAGAGCAATATGTGCTGTTAGCCACTGAGCCGTCTCTCCAGCTGCTCCCCCACTCTCCCTGTCTTTTAAACAGGCGTGCTAGGCACCGACCTCAGCCCCCATGGCTGTTGAACGCATTCTATTGGTTGAGCCATTTCTCTAGCTCCTGTTACACGTTTTAAGAAACTGTCAAACTGCCTTCAGAGGGTCTTCTGTTTGTCTACCTACAATGAGAGTTCTGTTTCTTCCCCACTCATATCTAGGCAGTCTTGAGTTGCTCTTACTTGGTATGCCTTGGTTAGGAGAGGTCAGGCAAGCACAGTGTGCTATGGAGCCTCCCCCACCTCTCAGGCTCTTAGATTCAAATATTAATATTATTATTATTATTATTTCATAAAGACTTAGAATGACAGTGTTTTCACCCCTCTTCCTTGGCCTTTCCTAGCTTTCCCTTTCCTTGACATAAAACAAAGCCAAAACCCCAAACAACTGGCTGAATTGGAGCACTGGGCAGAGAGGCATTAAAGGAAGTTGGGGTGGGGATGCCATCAACATGTTTCAGTGGGTAGAAGCATTTGCTCTGCAAGCCTGGTGACCCGAACCCATGTGAGAAAAGCTGGGTGTGGTGGCTCACATCTGTAATCTTAGCATTCCTGTGGCAATACGGGAGGCAGAGATGAGAGTGTTAGCCAGAAGCTTGAAGGCCAGAGAGCGTTAGCCAGAAGCTTGAAGGCCAGCTAGCTAACTAACATGGAGTACGGGAGGCGGAGATGAAACATTAGCCAGAAGCTTGAAGGCCAGCTAACTAACGTGGAGTACGGGAGGCGGAGATGAAGCGTTAGCCAGAAGCTTGAAGGCCAGCTAACTAACATGGCGTACACAGAGCAGCAGAAAAACAAGAACCAACTCAAGAGAGTTATCCTCTGACCTCCACGTGTGTGGAGATACAGATGTACCTGCACTCACGCATAGCTCACACACACACACACAAACAACACACTCTCAAGAATTATTTAAGGGAGTCAGGGTTTTAGAGTCTGATCCACGGGGACCTGAATCCAGGCTTTGTAGCTGTGTGATAAGCCTTACTTTGCTCATCTTGCTTTGACAGTGTGTGGGGAAGCTAAAGCTTCCAGGTTTGTATGGTGGTTACAAGGATTCAGTAGAATGCATCAAAACACCGGGAAGATTTATTTATTTATTAAAATAGATTTGTTCTATTTATTGTTGAACAGTATGTGACCTGTATTACCCACCAATTGACTGAGGAACTGAGTTCTCAATGGGTATCACCAGTTACAGTGCATTGCCTGGTCAGGGTGACCATGCAATGTTTAATAATATCCAGGCCATGGTTTGATCACTTGCACATATGGGGATATGGAATATGTGTGTAGGTACTCCCACCAAGGCAGCTCCTGCCAGAGTGGATTCCTTTAGGCGGCCTGTTCAGGGAAGCCTCTGGTCTGCTCCCTGGCTACTCAGTCTGTTTTTCAGAGGATCAGAGCACACCCTGTCTCCACTAGGGTTGCTTTCAGGCTTTTGGGATCGTGGCCTGTGAACATGGCCTGAGTTTCTCAGCAGCATTTGACCACGGGTGGCGAGGATGCTGTCTTTTTGGCCTGCAGAATCCTTTGTCCAGCTGGCTAAAGTGTGTTAGAGCGTATGGAGCCTTCCCTCCAATGCAGAAGTGGGGAGTTAGTTTTTGATAGTAGTGTCAGTCTGCTCAACTGATGTCAGTGGAATTTGAAAGGTTGCCCTCAGCATGGGCAGGTAGACTGAGCCGGAGCTTCAGGGAAGTGGGAAAGGGGGGATTGGTGGGCAAAGGATTTGTTTTGCCAGGTGGGGGTGTCTTAAGGCTTTCTCTGCTCTGCCCGACCGCTGGGTTTCCAATACCCTGCAGTGCTGCTCCTTAGAGCCGGCTGGCTTTTTTGGCATCATTTGGTTTAGTTGCTAGGAAGCCGAATAAGGCAAATGCAACTTCCTTTTGACTTGCTCACATTGAACCATCTGCTTATTCCTTTTCGTGGCCTTCAAACTTGGCTAGGATCATTGAGAAAAGAGGGTCGAGTGGAGCATCTGCGCTCATCCCTTCTGGAAATGGAGTGCCTTCTTCTAACTCTTTAACCCTCTCAGTCCAAATCTGTGACATTCTTGTCAAAACCTTTGGTTCTGTCAGCTAGCAACTTGCAGCAAGTATTGTCCTCTAAGGTTTGGCCCTTCTTATGTCTTAGATTTCAATCTATATTAATAACACATCCCTTAAATGAGGCAGATGGTGGCTGTGTGTGTCAGAGTGTATTTGGAGTGTGACTGTAATGTGGCTGTATGGAGGATGCCTTCCTTACACCGGAGTTGACGCACATACCTGGAGCGCCATTTAGGAAGGGAGTACGACCCAGGTGCAGTGAATCCTTAGACACTGGATGGTGTCCGTGGAGCAACCATCAAAAAGAAGCTTAAAACAAAACCAGTTGCTCTTGTTTTTGTAATTGATAATTGCAGACACTTCTACTATCGCATGTTGGCTTGCAGATTTGTCCACTTGGGCAGCTCAGACTTAAGCTGGAGCCCCTTCTGCTGCTGGGTCGTCGTGGTCTTTTCTGTGTCACAGCTACACATTCAGTTGCCAACTTTGCAGAAACAGTTGAATAAACACACTAAGCAAAAATAGAAACAGGTATTACGGAACAGAGTAGAGCTTCTGACAAAGAGATTCTTGAAAAAAGCCATTGTTCGAGTTTTTGAAATCCAGTTTTACTGAAGACTTAATCACCTTTGAGTGTACCAGAACTGTGGAAACTAATGTATGAACTATGGGAAATAATTTCTTCTTGAGTGTAATTTGTCTTTGTTGTTTTTTAGCAGTAAGCCATCTAAACCTTTTCTGCCAACTTCTCATTCTCCCCACGAGGGCTACTTAAAGGAGTGTGAAGACAGGCTGAGGTGAGGTTTTATTGTTGTGGCTCAATTTGCTAAAAGCTTAGGTAGTAATGCAAATGTGTTCTTACTGTGCGGACCTAGATGTTTGCTGAAATTGGTGCTATTAATATTTGCTTTTGGGAAGTCTCTTGGGTCAAGTTGATCATATTAACCACTCTACTTTAACTTTTAAATTTCCACAGTCATTTGGACTCTTAACCGATGTATACCCATGGCCAGAAGGGCCTTAGCCACCAGCTCTTTGTCTGTGGTATTTTTCAGTCATCTCTGAGTGACTTCCTTGCTTTATCCATTCATTCTCTGTAGCAGGCCTGTGACTCTCTTCTATATGTACTTTTCTGTCTCATTGCTGTTTATGCTCAAAAAAGATAATTTATTTCACTGTACTTCAAAGACAAATATAAATGTCAGTTGTTTTTTAAAATGGGATTGAAGAGTTGACTCATCCAGCGATTAATAACACCGGCACTCTTCCAGAGGGACCCAGGTTTGATTCCTAGTACCCACACGATGGCTCACTACTGTCTCTAACTCTAGTCCCAGCTCTCTATTGGCCTCTGTGGGCATCACACATACACACTCTACACAGACATATATGAAGGCAAAACATCTGTATACATAAGAACAATCCTTTTTTGTTTTGTTTTAAACTGAGGAATGAATAGACATATAAAAGCATATTATATTAAAGTGAAAATCTCTGTACCAGGTTTTGGTGGCTTGTTTGTTTGAAGCAGGGTCTCTCTACATAACCCCAGCTGCCCTTGAACTCACTACACAGATCAGGCTGGCCTCAAACTCACAGAGATCCGCCTGCTTCTGCCTCCCAAGTGCTGGGGTTAAAGGTGTGCATCACCATGCCTGGCCTTAAACATTTTGCTTTGTTTCCTAGGTTAGCCTTGAAGTCTTGGGCTCAAGTGATGATCTTCCTGTGTGAGACTCAAGGATCTGTAGCAGGGCAGGGCGCCACGTCCTCTTGTTTCTTTAGTGACTTTAGCCACTCGTATGGTCATTGTTCTGAAGCGTGCGCGCCTCACTCTCAAGGCTCCTCTGTCTCCTTTCCTTGCTCTTTTTGTTCAGCAGGGGAGTGCCTCTAAGCAGGTGAATCAGAGTAGCGTTTCAAGCTGCTCCCCTTGATCTTTCTATGGAGTTTCGGGAAAAGCAGTTTTCCTTGAGCTGTATTTGAATTGAGTTTTATGTGTATGAACTCTGACAAGGCCTCCCTTCTGCCTCCATTAGAGATGAGTTTTGTGACATATTAAATTGATAATTCAAAATTGAAAAATGCTTCCTCAAGTGCAGAAGCACTTGGAAATACAGAATTCAGGAGTGGCTGTTAATAGGGATTAGTTTCTCTCAGGTACCATTTCCTGAAAGGGACCTAGAATGCCTTCGATGCTAGGTTACCTTCTGAAAGAGAGGGTTTCTGGCCCTGGTCTGGGAGGAGCCTAGAGGCAGAAGCGGATGACAATGGTCAACTTCCCCTGAGGGCTCTGCTATATCAGGTCTTGGAGACCCCCAACAGGCTTTTCCCTTTTAGAAGGGAGGAACTTAGCTGGGTGTGTAGGCGCACACCTCTAACCCCAGTTCAGGCCATTCTTAGCTACAGAGTAAGTTAGAGGTCAGTGTAAGACCCTACCTCAAAACAAATAACAACCAGCCAGCCAGAAGTGAGGCGTCTGAGACAGATGAGGATAAACCCTTTTCTGCTAGCAGTGAAGCTGAGAGTGGACCTAGGCAGTTAGACTCATCTGCTGCTGCTTGCCTCGACTGCCCAGGTGTCAGCTTCTGGAATGCCTTGCAACCCCCTGTACTTCCTTGGTTGGGGAGGCAAGGGAATTTACTTTCCACTGTATTATTAGAAAGTATTTAGAGCCATGGGTGTGGCTCTGGTAGAATACTCATCTGGTGTGCATGGGGCCCGAAGAAGGAAGAAACGGAGGGAAGAAGGCAAAAGAAAAGGAAAGGAAGAGAGGGAATCCGAAGATTGAGGGGAAGCCAGCAAGAGCGAATGTATTCAGGGTTAAAGCAAAGCTGATAACTCTGAGGTAACTGGACTCAGAGGCCTGTGCCTGTCAGAGACAACAGGCAAAGCTGCAGCAGGTGAGGGTGAGGGATGAGGGAACACTGGGTGGAGAGCGGGATCCTCCAGGAAGCAGGGGGAGTCTCGGCCTCAGGCAAACACTTCACAGTTATGTCTACTGTGAGAGTACATGAGACGAACCTAACCCGAAACCTATGAGGAGAAGCAGCGGGATTGACACTTGTGGTAGTGTAGGGCGCAGTCAGTTTGACAGAGTGGATCCAATGCCGCTCTGCCATGTGTACGAGGCCTCTTGTGGGAATGCAGCTAATTGCAGCCTGCCGAGACTTCTCTCCCTGGCAGGACGTTCCTTGTGGACAAAAACATTGCTATCTAGGTACTGGGGAGCTGCAATCAAAGTGCCTGATTTAGGGTACAGCATGCATCTAATTCCCCCTTTCCTCTGTTAAATCACAGCAAACGGGAGCACTTTGGATGGTTAATAGATTACCCAGCATCTGTGCACTATTTTGCATGCTTTTAACAAGGGAACATAACTTGCTCAAGGGAGCCCGAGGAGTACTTAGGAGTGTGGAACAAAGCTCAAGGAGTCACGTTTGCCCGCATCTAACAAAGACCCTGAGAAGTGTAGAAGTGAGCGCCTTTTTTCACAGATTAACATTCTTTTTGTTTGTTTGTTTTTTGGTTTTTTTCAAGACAGGGTTTCTCTGTAGCTTTGTAGCCTGTCCTGGAACTAGCTCTTGTAGACCAGACTGGCCTCATACTCGCAGAGATCCGCCTGCCTTTGCCTTCCGAGTGCTGGGATTAAAGGCATGCGCCACCACCACCCAGCCCAGACGAACATTCTTATAAAAATATTTCCTGTCCTTCAGACTGACCGCTGTAAGCATGAGTCCGTCTGTCTTGCGTTTGCATCTTTCTTAGCAAGGATAATGACTCTATTTAGCACTTTTTATTGTAGCAGATAAGAAGAAATGGATGAGAAATGGCAGAAACTACTCTAAAATGAGAAGAGATTCCTGGGTAACATTTCTAAGCAGCTGCTGTCTCAGGTGACTGCAGCTTGCATTGGGTGATCTGCATAGGGTTTTTATATTGTGGGGGCATGTTCAGAGGGAAAACGTCTGCACAATTTGAGAAAATATTTTCATACTTCCAGCAGTACTGAAGAATTATGGGGGAATGTGGTTGATTATTCAAAAAGGAATGAAGATAACCATGAGCAATGCCAGTACTTTCAGCTCGGTAAGAATTCTGTCCAGACTGTCTACAGTGTGCTGACTGTTGTACTTTTGTAAGGCCACCACAGCCTCCATGATGGTGATTTGGTCATGTGGAAGCCCAGTGCACCTGTTTTTCAGATCTCACCAGTGGCCGGGATGCTCAGAGAGAGGCACTTTTCCAGCACTTCTACCGAGTGCTCCAGAAAGCATGGGACCGGGAGAAACCTTCGGATTGCATTATTGTCTCTATAGACACAAACCAGAGGTGACTTTATTTCTCTTTAGCTTGCCAAACGAGGGTGTGTGCATGTTGGGATTTAAGTGTTCAGTCTTGAGTACATAACTTACTGGGAATCAGCATTAGGGACATTCCTTTAAGATTGTCAAGATGTCACTGTTAGTAGGGGCATCATTTCCAGAGTTCTGTCTTACTCAGAATGTCTTTATTGCTTGCATTCCTCTCACCCCACCCCCCTTTAGTTTGCCCATCTCATACACTGGGACTTTTCCTTGCTGTCTTAAACTCGCTTCTGTTCACATCGTAATGACAGTGATTTCATGAGTGGTCCTAGCCGTGAGCCTGGCTGATGCCTGCTGATCATAGTGTTTGGTAGAGTCTGGCTTGAGGGCTGTACACTTGTCACAGTATCACTCACTACATGATGCTAAGGGTCATTCGATGAACAGAACTCTTCTGTATGATGCCAGACATATGTGAAGCATGACTCTATGAAGGCAGTGTTGAGTTTTCTCTGGCTGCATGGCCCCAGTGGCCTGGAACTTGCTATGTAGACCAGGTTAACCTCTGTCTCCGAGATCTGCTTGCCTCTGACTCCCAGGTGCTAGAATTAGTTAGGGTCACACACCAGCATACCCTGTCGCCATCATCTTCTTTGTCGTCTTCCTCTTCCTCAGATTCTTCTTTCCTTTTTTTTTTTTTAATCTGCAATCTTACGCAACTCAGAAATTTTATTCACCATTCAAAAGCAGAATTATAGCTCCATTTCATTTGTAGGGCATTTGGGTTGGACCTTGGGAGACAGTATGCTAGAAGAAATGAGGTCAGTCACAGCGTGGGAGAGGGCCATTCCTTTTACAGTCAAATGATGGAATGTCTCCTTAATTGAAAGGCGTCCAGAAATGCCCTGGATTAATCTGAGTAATTTAAACAGATTTTGAATCTAGAGGTGGAAAAGATTCAGCATGTGTAGGAGGTTTGCTGCCTCAGCATTTAGCAATTTTGCCACAAGACTGCTCTGGCCTGTCACTGCATTAGTCTTTGGCTAAATAAACTTCCCCCCTCCCTCCCCAAAGGCAAAGTCTCAGTGTGTAGCCCAGGCTGGCTGTGAACTCGTGGCAACCCTCCTGCCTTAGTTTCCCAAGTACTAGTCACAGGTTTGAGCAACAATGCCTGGGTTAGGTTAGCTAGCTTGGCTTTCCTCCCCCCCCCACCTTTTAAATATTTATTTTTTATTATGTATACAGTGTTCTGCCTGCATGTATGCCTGCATGCCAGAAGAAGGCACCAGATTTTATTATAGATGGTGTAAGCCACCCTGTGATTGGCTCAGGTTCTCTGGAAAAGCAGCCAGTGCTCTTAACCCCTGAGTCATCTCTCCAGGCCTCCCCCAACCACCACTTAATATAGTGTTATATAGCTTGCACTGACCTCATACTTGCTATCTAGGTGAAGATGACCTTGAACTTGTGATTTTCATATGTCCACCTCCTTAGTGGGATTATAAACATGTGGCATAAACTCCCAGTTAATGTGGTGCTCTCCAGGGTTTTGTGCATGCCAGGCCAGTTGTCTGCCACCTGAACTATTGCCCAGCCCTTAGATTAGCTTTCTTAGCATTTGTAGCAAGTATCATATATCTGACTTGGATCATCTCGTATTTCATTTAGAACTGTGGCTGGCTCCAGCTGCTTGCTGGACTAAGGTTGATCCTGATGCTCTGGCTATCTTCCCATCAGCAGAGCTGGGTGGCCGGTCTTGTAGTGCAGACTGTCTGAGGCTACATTTCTTCTCTCTACCTAGCGTGGCATTAGAAGCTACTCCTCACATGTTGCTAGCTCCTGCCTGGTGTTCAGTTAGCCATGGATCAGAACACCGGAGAGGATGCAGTGAAGAATTCTGTCAGCCACAGTGTGTCTGCGGCTGCTGGGCCCTGTAAGCAAGGCATGCTGTTTGCTCTTGCGTCACTTCGATGTCAGTAAGGTTTACAGTGAAACATCAGTTGGTTGATTCATTCCTTTATACTGCAAAACGCTAACTTTCAGTTCATGTCATCTAATAGGAATTATTTCTGCGATGGCTTTGGCACATGGGCTGTATGAACTGTTGTTTTCTTCCTGAGTTTATTTTCTGAAATCATCCATATTTTGCTAAACTGCAAGAAACATGTTTTCCTAACAGTCTTTAGTGCTGTAAAACACGCATTTTACTGGCTTGTTACATGTAAAGCTCTGTGCACAGGAGCATACGTATAATTCAGTAACAAATACTGCTAGTGAGAGAGCAGATGTAGGACTGAGAGTAGAGCTCAGTTATGAGGGATTCTACCCCTAGCTCGCGCTTTCAAGTCTGGTACTCGGAAGTGGAGACAGGTGTATCAGAATTTTGAGGTTATCCTTGGCTGCACAGTGAAGTTCTACGCTAGCCTGCACTACATGGGATTGTCTTAAAAGAGAGAGAGATCAAATGTACTGAGGGCTTGCTCCACCAGAAACTGAATATTCATATGAGAAAGAGTGGGTTACCGTAGATTGGAGAGAAGTTAAAGAGACTGCAGAGAATATTGTCCCTGGCAGTGAGTCTCTGAGCTGAGGACCGGTATGTGACTTAACAAACAGAATTGCAGAGGGAAAACAGAAGGAAAGGGGAGAACTGATTATCCAGGATGGTTAATCTGTTTGGCAAGAGAATGGGATGTTTGAAGCCTGTTTAGATGGCCTGGGGTAATTTCTGTTATCTACTTGTTTTGTTTTTTTCCAATGAATGTCTTGCTTGAAACGAGAATGCTGGTTAGGTTGCAGAGCAGGGCTTTGCGGGTTTTTAAGTAATTACTAGGCAAGAATGACCACATCACTCAGAGAGAGGCCTGAGAGATTGACTGAGGATGGAGGCTGAGGAAGCAGGACATGAAAGGTTTTGATTCGAGGCTGGTTACTGAGTGAATGCTGGCAGACTCCAGCGTCCCTTGTCCTCTCCATAGGAAGGACCCCTCCTGATGGAAATGGCGTGGTGAGGGCTTCTCTCAGCCAACTGAGGTGAAGGCTGTCTTGTCCTTTGGAGTAGTCTTCTCACCTGTCCTTTAAAACAATCTCACGCTTCTTTTATGGTCTCTCAGTTGACATGATAGCATCAAAGAATAACTGAAGCCTTCCATTTTAAAAATAGGTTACTCATGGCGCTTACTCGGCATAGTACCCCGTATACCAAACAAAAGCAGCCTCTACTGTGTTTGGTTAGTTTCAAGACAAGGTCTCACTATGTAGCCCTGGCTGTCCTGTGCAGCTCAATATGTAGACCAGGCTGGTCTTGAACTCGCAGAGATCCTCCTGCTGGTGCCTCCCAAGTGTTGGGATTAAAGACATATGCCACCGTGCCTGCTGTGCTTTCTTTAACTAAATTATACACATAGTCAATCTTATAAAGGATTTTACAATTCAGAAAAGATTGTACTTCACTAAGATAAATAAAATAAAAACAATGTCTTACTCTTTACTTGCTTAAATGTGTAATGGTAATGTGGACTTTTTTCTTCTATTGAACTGAAAAGTAACCTGCATTTTTCTTTATTTATTTGTGTGTGTTTGTGTGTGTGTGTGTTTTAAGGGATTATGCGACAGCCATAGGCTGCCGCCTGCGGGATCGTGGTCTTGTAGTGGAAATAATTCACCTTGCCTCAGAATCGGACTTCACTCGCGCACTGCAGGATGTTAAAGACGATGGTTCCCCCTTTTGTGTTCTCGTGGAGCAGTCTAATGTGAAATATTCCTCTTGTACTGTAATCATGCTTCATGAATCCATCAAAAGTAAGTGTCAGTTCTAAAAGTGTCTCTAGAGACAAACCCTGCTTTAAACATTAGGTGTCTTTTCTTTGTATGCTGCCATGCTTTGAAGGGTCATGTTTGTAGCTGAACTGCTTTTAGTTGAGGAAGAAAGTCTTGCAGGTACCACAAAGTACTTTCTCTATGTATCGCTGAAACTGAAACCTAAGTCACCTTTACTGCATCTGTGTAAGGATCACACAGCCAGATATGGTAGGCTTCCACATTTAGTTCCAGAACTTGAGAGGCAGAGGCAGGAGGATGGGTCACTTGAGCCCAGGAGGCTGGGCTATGTAGACCCTGTCTCAAATACAAAGGAGCCTAAAATAACGGATTGCCATCTGCGGCGATTTTGGCCAAATCTTACCACTAGCTTTTATATTCTTGATGGTTAAGTTTCACAGATTCTTTCTTCTTTTTCCAAGGAGTCTTTTAAACTTTGTATTAATCTACCTCCCCTCACTGTGGGAAAAGAAAAAGGTGATCATCTTAAAAAAGAGAGGAAACTTGTTGATCCCAGTTTCTTAGTTTCCATCTGAGTTCATCTAGAGCCCTGGTAGTGGGCCCTGCCGAGACTGTCTGTCCTGGGAGTGGTGTCACAGGACCATTAGAGAGTGGAAGACAAGAGCTGGAGACCAGGCCCAGTGTCCTTTTCCAGAGTGTGCTCTGGTGACCTGACTCTCCTGCTGGGCCCTGCTTCTCAGCCCAATGGCTGGAGACCAGACCTTTAACACTTGGGCCTTTGGGGGGCATTGACCCAGACTTGTTTTTTATTTTTTTTAAATATGCTTTTTCTATGCTTCCTCATCCATTTCTTTGTTCTGGCTTTCATGCGAATACATGAAAATTAACACACACACACACCCTTTTTGTTAGTTTGTTCATTCAGACAGGATCTCACTGTGTAGTCTTGAGTAGTGGAGCTCATTCTGTAGACCAGGCTGGCCTTGAGTTCAGCTATCCGCCTGCCTCTGCCTCCCGAGTGCTGGGATTAAAGGTGGGCACCACCACCGCCCAGTGAAAACAATCCCCTTTTGCTCCCTGATTGTACAAGCTTAGGCAGATGCGCTCATATAAGCACATCCTTCATCTTCTCCACTGTGCTCAAATGTGCTCTTCCTGTCCTGTCTTGACCCTGTCCACTGCAGTTAGATGCAGGGGGAGAGCCTCATGGGAGTCTCTCACCCAGGCCTACTGAGTTTTCTAGTCCTCTTTCAGAAGCCCCTGCACTCTTCTGTTCAGTCCGGATGCAGTAAGTGTCTCCTGTATCCTAGGCTCTGTATACCTGGCTTCATTTCTGCCCTGACTAGCAGCAGTTGAGCATGCTTCTCCTGCAGACTCTGGGTCACCCGTCCCAGCAGTATCAGAGGCTCGTTGCTAAGTCAGAAGCTCTTTCCCTTGAACAGAGCCCATGGGATGCTAGTAGCTAGAGCTGACTCATCCCTGTAACTTTGACACCCGGTAGAGAAGTGACTATAGGGTTAATCTAAATTCAGCTGTCACATTGGGTCTGGAGGGAGAAGAATGATGAGCTCTTGCTTCTGTCATGGGACGGATGAGGTCTTTTATTGGAATCATGGCATCTCTTTTGCCTACCTGCCGACTTTTGTTCAGTACTACACTTGAGGGTATGAAATTAAGGTTTTTCTGTATTCAGTAGTTTAGAAGGCAAAAATCACAGTTACTTTGCACATAAGTTCTAGAAATGTAAAAGAACACACTCTTTTAATAATTACAAATCTCACTCTCCTGGGAAAAGTTTAATTTGAATAAGTTGTGAGAAAGACTAATTATGTTTCCCTTCTTAAGTGTTGACATCATGCAAGATCATTTAGGAAATCATCACAAAATAGACTATTTGTTGAGTATTTTTGTTGTTGTTTGTTTTTTGTTTTCTAGACAGGGTTTATGTATTCACTTAAACAATTTTTTTGAGCCGGGTCTCTCTATATCAGTGGTTCTTAAAACCATGACCCCTTTGTGGAGTTGAATGACCCTTTCACAGGGTTGCCTAAAACCATCGGAAAGCACAGGTATTTATATTATGGTTCACAACAGAAGCAAAATTTCAGTTATGATGTAACAATGAAAATAATTGTATGGTTGGGGGTCACTACAACGTGAGGAACTGTATTAAAGTGTCACAGCCTTAGGAAGGTTGCGAACCACAGCTCTATGTAACTTTGACTGTTCTGGAACTTGCCATGTAGACCAGGCTGACCTCTCCCAGAGGCCCTCTGTCTCCCAAGTGCTGGAATCAAAAGCAGTACCACCATGCCTAGGCTTTGTATAATTTTTAAGTAAGAAGTAGCGTTTGTTTTGAAATTAAATAAAGCTACTAGCCGTTCTATTCAGTGTCGTCTGTATCACAGATCAACAGCTCATACAAGTCACAGGTGGATTATTCATTTTCTGACTTGTCTTTTCTCATTATTTTATTTTATAAAAACTTCTTTAAAATAGAGTGAGACCTGTATGCTAAAACAGCTTGTTCTTGTCTCTAGTACATCGACATATGCCGCTGGAGGATGCCCTGGCTCTGGTGGCCAGAGAACTGAAGAGATTTTCTGCTGGACAAAGCGCTGGAATTTCTCAGAGGGCTGCGGAGCTGGTGGATGACTTCCTGGCCCGTGAGCACCTGGCCAGTTACTCTCCACCGGCCAGCATTTGTCATCTTCTTTTCCTGTTGAGTGAGGGGAAGCATTTGTACAGTGACGAGCTGGGCCTGCTCATGGACTACCTAACAACCAGGAAAGAGCAGCTGCAAGGTACATGGCACTGTCCCTTCCCTCCTGAGTTCTGAGCTCTGGGCACATCCTTTTTCTATAAACCGTGTGTGAAAGAAAACTAGGTTTCTCATTCAGAGAGAAAAGTGTGTGTGTGTGCGCGCGCATGCGCATTCATGTGTGTGAGTGATACAAAAGGAACTGGTCAGCATGGGTTTCTAACCTTTACACACCCAAATGCTTCTTTTAAGATTAGAGTTTCTTTTGAATCAGATGTTTAAAAATATATAAATTTTTGCATTTATTATTGCTGTGTGTAGTGCAGGTTTGGATCAGAAGACGATTTGTGGGAACTGTTTTTTTTTTTTTTTCTACCATGTGGGTCCAAGTGATTAAATTCTGGTTGTCAGGCTTGGTGGCAAACATCTTTACTAGCTGAGCTATCGCTGACCCTAGAGTACATTTTTTTACTTATTCTTTGATACCGTTATGCATATACATAATGAACTCTGATCATCTCTACCTCATTATCCTTTCTTCCCTTGTCTCCGTCCTGTTGAGCTCACCTTTCTCGCAGCAAGTGCCCTCCCTGCTTTCATGACTGGATTTTGTGCCCTGCTGAGTCTAATTAGGGTTGCTTGCATAAGCACGAGTGTGGGATTATTTACTGGAGCACGCTACACCACTGAAATAAATGACTGCCTTTCTTCCCAGCAGCCGTTAGCTGCCCTCAGCTCCTCAGGTGCGGGGCCTCATGAGCCCCTCCTCAACCCATGACAGAACATTGGCAGGTCCAGGCTTGTCTGGGTACCCACATCTACCTACCGTGCATCCGTGAGTGCAGCAGCCACAACACTGTCTCTCTTCCTCTGGCTCTGCTTTCTGCCCCCTCCTCAGCCTG
This sequence comes from Dicrostonyx torquatus, assembly GCA_028555095.1. Classification (NCBI taxonomy): domain Eukaryota; kingdom Metazoa; phylum Chordata; class Mammalia; order Rodentia; family Cricetidae; genus Dicrostonyx; species Dicrostonyx torquatus. Next base: position 3,682,382 of record JAQHUG010000066.1, on the reverse strand, counting down.
CGGGGTGGGTGGGAGGATTGATAGAGAGGTGTCCCACTGAAGGCTGAGCACCTATTCTCAGCGCCTTCACCAGGTTTGAGTGGCTGCGTTAACTAAGACTTCTCTGTGCAAGACTGAGACCAGCACTGTTAGTATAAGTGTAACTAATTACAGGCAGTTTGACAACATGTCCGCTTAGTGAAACAACAGTAGGTTTTTCCCTAAGGCCTATGACCTCCGGCCAGCACCGTCTGTTTTTGACCAGGTTTACAGTACCAGTTGTGAATTTCCTCCTTAGAGCAGGTGTAAACTCCAATCGTCAAGTGGTTGGATACCCCTACAACCTTTAAATCACATGACAGCATCACTGAGCGCTGAGCCTGGCTGGTCAGTATTACAGTATGCAGGAGCCACGACTGGGTGGGACTGTTGATGGATGGCTGTATCCCATCAGCCTGTAGCTCTGTGAAAGCTAGCCGTCAAGGGGGAAGCTTCCAGCTCTACTAGCCCGGTTTCTCTACATCCTGTAACACATAACACATAACACAGTGTGCGTCTACAGCAGTAGAACTGGTATAGGAGGGTCCTTCTGTATTTCTGTGCTTTCATTGGTTAAATAAAGAGATTGCTTTGGCCTGTAGGATAGGGCAGCCCTTAGGTGGGTGGAGTAGACAGAACGGAAGGCTGGGAAGAAGGGAAATGTGCCAGACGCTACAATGCTCCTACCCAAGATGGACATAGGTTAGACTCATGCTGGTAAGCCACGACTCGTGGTGTTATACAAATTACTAAATATGGGTTAAACTAATATGTATAAGAGGTTAAAACTAATGGGCCAGGCAGTAATTTAATTAATACAATTTCTGTGTTGTTATTTCAAATGTAAGCTAGCCCAGCAGCCGGGAGCCAGGCAGGACGAAACAAAAAGGCCCGCGCTCCTCTCAGGTGCTGGGAACACAGCCCGCGCCTCCTCGTTACTACATAGAACCTTACAGTCTACTTCTACTAGGCAGCCAAGAGAAGTGACAATGACCTATTCCTTTGGAAGCCTCTGGAAACTTCCTAACCAGTAGCACTTAGGGAGGTATCCCACACCTACCATTGGGACTTCTGTTTCACAACTGGTGGCTTACGGAGCAGCATTGCTCAACCACTCAGGGTTATATGCACATGCATGATGTGTACAGAGAGGGCATGAGTGTGCCACAGCATACATGTGGAAGTCAGAGAACAACTTGGTGGAGTTGTTTCTTTCCATGTTTACATGGGCTCCAGGGATTAACTCAGGCTTGTACAGCAAGTGTTTTATCCACTGAGCCATCTTGACACTCCCTCCATTTTTTTCTGTGTAAGCTTTGCAATGTGATAGGTTTCCAGGCAGCTTTTTCATACATCCTTAGTTTTGGTTATTCCCTCCATCCCCAGTGGTTCCCTTTCTACTTTCATATCATACGTTGAACTAAATTTATAGTAAATAGAATGACCTCTGTCCACACGTAGGCTTGTAATTTCCTCCCTCCTGGCTCTGTGTATCACTTTTTGTTAACACTAACATGCTTACAACACTGACCAATGTTATATGTTAAAGGTGTATATGGTCTTTAATCTTGAGGAGTTTAAAGAACATTTCATTTATGAGCTTGCCTCCTAAAATAGTGACTTTTATTTTATTTTTTTTAATTTTCTTTCTTTCCTTCTTCTTCTTTTTTTTTTTCCCCCGAGACAGGGTTTCTCTGTAGCTTTGGAACCAGTCCTGGAACTAGCTCCACAGACCAGGCTGGTCTCGAACTCACAGAGATCCACCTGCCTCTGCCTCCTGAGTGCTGGGATTAAAGGCGTGCGCCACCACCACCAGCTAAATGTAGTGACTTTTTTTTTTCTTTTTTTTTTTGATTTTTCGAGACAGGGTTTCTCTGTAGCTTTGGAGCCTGTCTTTTTTTTTTTTGGTGGATTAGTGACTTTCTGAGCATGGTGTCACCCTCATTCAATCTTGGAACTTGGGAGGCAGAGGCAGACAGATTTCTGAGTTTGAGACCAACCTGGTCTAGAGAGTGAGTTCTGGGATAGCCAGGGTGACACAGACAAAACTTGTCCAAAAAAAAAACCAAACCAATAAATAAATTAATAAGTAGTAGCTTTCTCATTTTGAACGAAGTGTGTGAGACAAAAATAATAACCATGTGTCCCTTCAAGGGAAGAGGACTGCTGTGTAGCACACCTGGGGTGCATTAAAGCATTAATAACTCGTTCGTCTGACAAGAGTGGGTTTAGCTTTATATACTTATTATACTTACTTTCTCAGGATGGGTGGAATCATGACAGTCCTAGTCCTGTTTCTTTTTATTATAGAACTTTCTAAATCAGTTAAAGGAAAGAAGACTTTCTTGAATAAGCAGAAGTGAAACTTCTGGGCTGGACGGACAAGCTTCTGCTAACCATTGATTTTCTTTACTTTTCTAGAATGCAAGGCTCCAGATTCATCCGCCAGCAGCGTGCCTGCCTCCTTTCAGGGCAAGATCACCCCCGTTGTGAGCAAGCCTCCTCCTCTGCTGCCAGTTTCTGGCCCCCGGCCCTTACTTGATATTCCTCCTCCCCGCTCTATCAAGCCCCTCATTGGGGACAGGCAGGAAGTTGGCCCGCTCCTAGCACCAGGTCAGCGCTTCTCTGTGCGTCACAGAGCAGATCTCCTCCAGCGGTGTCTCTTTGTGCTTTGGTGTCACATGTTGTGCTTTGTATTTCCTCCTGAAGGAGACACAGAACCTCGAAGAAATCCTCCTGAGCTTTATGGCCATGGCTAGAGCTGTTTAACCTGGGTTCTCATGATCCCTACTCTAAATTCAAATGTTTTTGAGGGTTTTATTTCTGAATGATGGCAGTCTTCTAAAGAAGTTTTGTTACTGTAGCTTTTTAGCTTTATTGATTTTACTTCTGAGTTTGCCCCTGTGTATGTGTGTGCACCCCATGCATTCCTGGTGCCCACTGAGGTTAGAGTAGGGCATTGAGCCCTGGAATTGGGGTTCCTGACATTCATGAGACATCATGTGTGTGCTGGGAACCAACTCTAGGTCTGTTGTTAGAACAAGTCCTCTTTACCACTGAGCCCTCCCTCCAGCCCACTGTCCCCTTTCTCTGTGTGCTTCAGCTTGGTTTAACACTGCAGACTTGAAAGCTCTCATGACTAACCTCAGTCCTAACTGGATCCTGTCACTCAGACCCATCTCTTCCCTCTGGGAGGAAGCCTGGCTGAAGTCTAACCACATAGTGTTCAGAGATCAAGTCAGGCCTGGCTGACTCTCAGCACCAACCTCTCTGTGCCAGCGGCTGAGCCTTTTCGGTCCCTTTTCAGGTCTGGGAATGGAGTTTATCTCCTGCAGACCATCTTTCCTCTGCTTCCCTGGTGCTTGAATTAGGTTTGGGGAGGAATGGTTGCTAAGAGCACATTTTCAATTTACCACATTGAAAAAGAACTTGCCTATGAGGTCATGATTAAAAGCATGGCTTTTCTTTTTTTATAATGTTTAGAAAATGTAAAGTTTAAGGCCGGGCGGTGGTGGCACACGCCTTTAATCCCAGCACTCGGGAGGCAGAGGCAGGCGGATCTCTGTGAGTTCAAGACCAGCCTGGTCTACAAGAGCTAGTTCCAGCGCAGGCTCCAAAGCCACAGAGAAACCCTGTCTCGAAANGCGCAGGCTCCAAAGCCACAGAGAAACCCTGTCTCGAAAAACCAAAAAAAAAAAAAAAAAAAAGGAAAATGTAAAGTTTATACGTATGGGTGTTTTGCCTATATGTTTATCTGTGAATCATGTGCGTGCCTGGTGCCCAGAAGAGCTAGAAGAGGGGCTCAGGTCTTCTGAGAGTGAGTTTAAAGACGACTGTGAGCCACCTTACAGATGACTGGAGCTTGAACCTGGGTCCCAAAATGACTTTTCATCTGGTCTTTCAAGTTAGATTTATGGTCAGGAATGTCCCCCAACTCCTCCTACTGCTGGGGTGGAACCCAGGGTCTCATAAGAGCTAAGCAAATGTTCTACACCTCAGTTCCATCTATATCTTGGGGACATCATTGTGCATGAAAGTCAGATATATGCTTTTTTTTTTTTTTTGAGACAGGGTTTCTCTATGTAGCCCTGGCTGTCCTAGAACTCACTCTGTAGACGAGTCTGGCCTTGAACTCAGAAACCCATCTGGCTCTGCCTCCCAAGTGCCGGGATTAAAGGTGTGCACCACCAGGTTGGCTTCGAAACTCACAGAGATTCACCTGCCTCTGCCTCCTGTGTGCTGAGATTAAAAGCATGATCCTCTACCATGTGGCAGAATAAATAAATCTTTTTAAAAAGAATGTGCGGGGGAAAAAAAAAAAAAAGAATGTGTGGGAAAGGGAGGGTGAGAGTACCAGAGAATTAGAATAAACTGGGATTAGACCAGGATTTTCACACTTCCTTTTGAAGTTTTAGTTGGTAAATATTTAGGATTTGGGGACAAGAAAGAAAATTCAGGTTATTGTATGTATATTTGAATAGTGGTTTAGTAAAATAGTAAAGTGCTGGGCCAGGTGGTGCAAGGCAAACCTAGACTACATAACCAGACCTTGTCACAAAAAACACAAAAACAAAACAAATCACACAAGTTAAGGGTCTGGGGAGAACGTCCTTAGCCTGAAGACCATCCTAGACAGAAGACCTGATTGGATCCTGGTCTCTAGTTGGCCTAGCCCTAGACTGGACCACTAAGAACTATCTCAATGCTGGGAGTCAGATTGCTCCTCCTTTAGGCTCGTTCTGAAGATTAAGGGGGTCACCCAGGGAGAGTCGCCGATGTTTCCTCCGGTTTATGCTTTGACTTTCATTCTCTGCAGGACTGGTCAACCCCAAAGGTCTGTTTCCCCCTCCCTTGCTTCAGGTAGGCCCATCTAAGAGGCCTGCTCCCTTAGGATGTTCCCCTGCTGTGCCGGTCAAAAGGCTACTACTTGGGGAGAAGCCAAGCCTTTTGGCTCCATTGTCAGGTGAGTAACACTTGAGCTGAGCGGCGTTCTCACCAGTAGACCTTTCTGTGGTGATGGATGAGTTCTGCGGCCACACTGTGAACCACTTGTGCCTGTTGGATACTGAATGTGGCCACTGTGACTGAGTATGTAACTTTCTGTGTTTTGAAACAGTCTATCTAACATAGCCCTAATTGTCCTGGAACTCACTCTATAGTCCAGAAAGATCCACCTGCCTTGCCTCTGGTATTCTGGGGCTGAAGGTGTATGCCTCCACATCTAGTATGAGTATGCATTTTTCCCCCCAAGAGAAGGTTTCTCTGTGTGCAACAACCCTGACTGTCCTGGAATTCCCTTTGTAGACCAGTCTGGCCTCAAACTCACAGAGATCCGCCTGCCTTTGCCTCCCAAGTGCTGGGAACAAAGGCATGTGCCACCACTACCCAGAGTATGTAAATTTTTAAATTAATTTAATTTTAATTGTTCACATGACCATCATCTATATTCATAATGCTGCCAGTCAGCTGTGGGTCTTGAATCTCTAAGAGCCTCTGTAGATTCTGTTGGAATCAAAGGAGCAGGCAGCTCCCCTTCATGGGAGGAAGGCAGGCCTGCTTTCCCATACAGAGGTGTTGCTGTGGTTGGGATATGCACATTTATAGAATTTATAGAATGGTGCCATGTGTGGAACAAGCTTTGACTGTGGCTCCACATACTCCCACCAGACATAGTATGACTGGTTTTTGACATGGCTGGAATGGCAGCACTTCCTTGGGAGAAGTTTAAAGAACTTCAATTGCCCCTAAGATGGGACCCCATGGCTTCTGAAGGCTCTTTTAGTCCCCAGACAACAAAACTGATGATTGGGGGAAAGCTTTTTTTTTTTTTTTCGAGACAGGGTTTCTCTGCAGCTTTTGGAGCCAATCCTGGAACTAGCTCTTGTAGACCAGGCTGGTCTCGAACTCACAGAGATCCACCTGCCTCTGCCTCCCGAGTGCTGGGATTAAAGGCATGCGCCACCACCTCTCGGCTGGGGGAAAGCTTTTTAAAGCACAGAAAGGCAGCTGGTTGGCATAGTGCTTGCCTTAGGATGTATGAAGCCCTGGACCAACCCTCAGCATCATGTAAGCCAGGAATGGCAGAGCAGGAGTTTAAAGTCAGCCTCAGCTACATAATGAGTTCAGGGCCATCCTGGGTTATATAAAGCTGTGTCTCAGAACACACACATGAGCCTGGGAGATGGCTCAGTGTGTAAAGCTAACTACACAACTGCGGTGAATCCAAGTTTGATTCCTGGAATGCACACTAAAGCTGGATGCAGCAGTGCCCATCTCTCATCCAGTCCCTAAGTTGTCCACCTGTGTGTGCATGTGCACGCGTGCGCGCACACACACACCACACACATATATTCAATTAATTAAAATATAAAAATATATACAACCCCTTCTCCCCATAAAAAAGGGGAAACAGGAAGCATGTTGGTACAAAGTAGATCAGTAACTATTAGAATACATCAGACCCCCATTGGGTACCAGACATAGATATGCCATGTAGGTTTTAGAAGTTTTTTTTTAATTTAAAATGTTTTTTTCTGTTTAAATTTTATTTTATGTGTGTGAGTATTTTGCCTCCATGTATGTCTGTTCAACATATATGTGTCTGGTGCTTGAGGAAGTCAGGAGGGCATAGGATCCCCTGGAACTGTAGTTAGAGATGGTTGTAAGCCACCATGTGGGTGACAGAGAGTGGACCTGGGTTCTCTGCAAGAGCAGAAAGTACTCCTTAAGAGCTGGGTCATCAATCTTTCTGGCTTGCTGTCAGATCTTGAACATTTATGTGACCTTGGTGTGATGGTCACCTCCACTTTCTAGATGAGCTGCTCAAGGCACAGAGTCACACTCAAGTGCCTAGTGGAGCCAAGACTGCACGCCGTGGAGCCAAGACCCCACAGCCTGTGACCTTCATCACTTCATGATCTCAGTGAATTGATTTCTTGGGGTTTTGCCTGAGTTCAGTTGTATCCTCTCATCCACAGCCTACCTCAGACAGCGGCCCAAAGGACTCTCCTGTGAGCCACCTGCCCATGCCCAGCACAGTAGACAGCTATAGAATGTCAAAGGGAGGACTGAGCATGGTTAGCATGGATCTGGGTGTACCCAGGAGGTAGTCGGGTTTGGGAGCCTGGCAGGGAGGGGCATCTTGATCTTTTAGGGAGGAATCTATAGGTCATGTATGTGACTCCCTGGAGATAGCAGATGGGAAGCTGCTCCGTGGTGCCTGTTAGAGAATTGCACAGATAAGTTTGGTCCTGATGAGGCTGGGCCTTGGGACAAGTTGGCTACTGAGATGGAAAATGATACTGCTTTGTCTCTTTTTGCAGGTCTTTTGAAGTCAGTGCCACCAAAGCGGGCACCCCAACCCATATCCTTACGGAATTAAGGGATGTGCTGAGAAGTCTGAAGAACAGGGTGGCTGGTTGTGGCCCAGATGGCAACTTTACATCTTCCAAGAATCAAGGCCCCTGCTTGACTGCAACTCTGCTGTGCAAGCCCTGAACTCAACTGTGGCTTTCATTGACTATAGTCCCATGGAGACTTTCTCATCTATACAGTATTTTTATGTCAAACAGGATAGTTGTATGAGGTCATTTTTGTATTGAACCCTAATTATTCAGTTATGTTAAAATACAATAAAATGTCTGATTTTGCATAATGCTTGCCTTCATGTTAAAAACTGTTTATTTGATGTAATTTTAGATCTACAGGAAATTTGCAGAGATGATGCAGAGAGTTCTTCATGCAGCATCTTACATAACCGTGCTGTACTTGTCAAGACTAGTACCTGAAGATACAAGAACTCACTTAAAGGGAGGGAAAGCCCATGCCCTCTCCTCATGAGCTCCATCAGTAGACACAAGTGCCTGAATGCCTCAGAGTCACGTTAACTATATGTATATCACAGACTTTATTTGGGTTTCAGTCTTTTTCTTGCTCAAGTTATTTTTCTGTTCCAGTATCCTAGTCTGTCAACCGTAATACATCTACATTCTTTTTCATTTTAGTACGTTCCCTTCTTTTACTGGGAACCATTTTTAGCATGGAGACATTTGCCTAAGAAGTCCTGTAGCCTACTGGTTAAGGGTACTTGTTGCTCCTTCGGAGGACCTGGCTTAGGTTCCTAGCACTCACAGGGTGACATTCCCTCTTATCTCTGTGGGCATCAGGCATGCATATGGTGTACATACATATAAGTCAGACACTAATACACAAAGTTAAATCTAAAAATTTTTTGAAAATGAAAGAGTATTGTAAACATGCCTATATTCTTTTGCTTTGCTATGAAGGTAAACTGAATAGTTCATCACACCACCTGTTAATGTCTTTGCATGCATCACCCAAGAATAGGGTTATTTCTCTACATAACTATGATACCATTATCCTAGTTGGAAAATTAATAACTAAGCCTGGAATGTTGGGTATCCCAGAGGTTAGGGCAAAATGTTTTCAAGTTCAAAGCCACCTGGGCAACATGGTAAGACCCATCTCAAAATCTCTCACACCATAAATAGTAAAACTATTATTTCAGAATATTTACTTACCTTGTCTAAGTATTTGAATTTCCACAATTAATCCCAGGGGTGTTTTTATGATGTCTTTTTTCCTAAACAGGGACTTAATTAATGTTTGCTCATTGTAGTTGGTTTCTTTTAATAGAAATCAATCTCACCTCTTTGTGTGTGTGTGTTGTCATTGTCATACTGTTTTGAGTTCCAGGCAGTGGTTTTGCAGCGTGAGTTGACTGTGACTGTGTCTGCACTGTTTACCTATCTGGGTGCACTGTAGTTCCTGTTCTAGAGTTTGGTCTAGTGGTGTGATGATCTTCATGTTGCAATAGTTTGCATTGACTACAATATTTTGAGGCTAGTGTATCACATCAGAAGTGCAGTTCAGCAGTGTGGGCTGAGTGGTGACTTCCTAGTACAGAGAGGAAGTTCCCCTGGGATCGTTCAAGTAACCTGCTCCCCATGACTTATGTCTACTGATGGAGCTCATGAGGAGAGGGCATGGGCTTTCCCTCCCTTTAAGTGAGTTCTTGTATCTTAAAGGTTAGTGAGTTTGGATGTTCACGTAACTCTGTTTGAGATAAGCCACTACTTCTAAATACCCGTTGTGTCTGCTTCCTTTATCTGAGTGCCATTGTGCTGGGTGTCTGAGGTGGGGACTGCTTTTGCTAACTGGATGTTTCTGAGAACCTGTGTTTTGTGTGTTCTGTTCTCTTTGTTGTTGACCAGGAGGCCATTGTGTGGGTGGGTGTGGCACATCTCTTGGCTCATTTTCCTCATTGTGGTATTTTGGATTGTCTTCATATGTAGTTTTTCAATTGTGTATGAATGAATGTTTTGTACATGCCTGGTGCCCACAGAAACCAGAAAAGGGCAGTGGACTTCCTGAGACTATAGTTGCAGGCAGTTAGGAGCCATGGCATGGGTGTTAGGAGTCAAACCTCAGAAGAATAGCTTGTGCTCTTTATTCTGTCAAGCCACCTCTCTGGTCCCTGTCCCCATAATCTTGTTCATGACTTTATGAATGTGTATGTTCAATTTTTTTTGGTTAAATACATAGGAGTTGGATTACTGGATCACAAATAGACCTACTAAAACGGTTCTGCCATTTTACCTGGTCCCTAACAGTACCTAAACTCTGGTTGCTCCCGGCCTTGACCAGCTCAACATGAGTGCCTTTGAATGTTGGTCATTATCTTGACTTTTTAAGTTATTATTATTATTATTATTACTTTTGTTTTTTGACAGGGTTTCTTTGTGGAGCCCTGGCTGTCCTGTAACTCGTTCTGTAGACCGGGCTGGCCTAGAACTCAGAGATCCTCCTGCCTCTGCCTACTCAGTGCTGGCATGAAAGGTGAGCACCACCACCCGTTCAGCTATTATTACTATTTTTTTTCCGGGCTGAAGATCAAAGCCATGGCCTTGGACATGCTAAGCATGTATTCTCCTCTGAGCTCTATCTTTTTCCCTCTTTGAACATGCATTTCTCTAGGAGAAATGGTGTTGAACACCTATTTCATTGTAGATTAGGAAAACAAACCAGGTTGGAGCACTCTGGCCTTAGCCTTAGCTGAGAGGAGTCATGGAGGTCTTACAGAACCCTCCCTAGAACAAAAACATATAGAACTTGCTGTAGACATTTAGAAGTGCTGGTAAACACTATTATCTACAGGGGAAAATGTCTTGCTTTCTAAATAATTAAATAGAATAAGATACACATAGTAGCTTGTTAAGATTTTGGAGACAGTTTGTATTTTGTGGGGGGGGGTATGTATTTTTTTAAGATAGGCATAGATTTTTTTTTCTAATGTTAAGATCATTTCCTCTTTTTAAAAAAATTTTTATATTTAAAAACAAAAAAACAGCCTAGCAGTGGTGGTGCGCGCCTTTGATCCCAGCACTTGGCAGGCGGATCTCTGTGAGTTTGAGGCCAGCCTGGTCTACAGAGTGAGTTCCAGGACAGATACCAAAGCTACAGAGAAACCCTGTCTCAAGGAGGGCGGGGTGCACAACATTTTAGGGGCTGGAAACCTGACTCAGTCAAGAGTTCCCTGTAAGAGCAGAGGACCCAGGTTTGATGCACGTTGACTGCCCACCCCAGCTGCAGGGGATCCAGTGCCTCTGGCCTTCACGGGCACCTGCACTCACTTGCACGTATTGCACACACACACATATAATTAAAAACAAAACAAATCTTAAGGAGATAAATGCTTCAGAAACAAAGCTAAATGTATAGGCTAACAGCAGAGCACTTGCCTCCCATGGATGTGGCTTTTGGTTCCATCCCTAGCACTGAAGAAAAGTCGCTGATGCACTAATACTAAAGAACTCAAAGCAGTTTGAGTGGTGAGCAGGGAGGAGCAGCTGTCCCACTTCTGGTTGCAAGCATCCGAGTTCTCTACACTTACAGGGTCAGCCTCTGAGCACTCTGCACCTCTCTCTGGTATGTCCTGGTGATGACTGCCTGTGCGTGTTGCTGCCTCTTGAATATTTGAAGCAAACACTTTGGAACATAGATGGCTTCATTTACACAGGGCGTTTCTAGCATACAGTTCTGATCATTTCTGATCTTGAGCTGTCTAAGCAAAAGAGCGTTAGTGTGCATGTAAATTGGTTTTGTCGCTTCAACCAGATAGTCATGCTTACCTTTGGGCTGTGATTGGGCTTCAACCAGTATTCATGCCTACTTTGGGCTGTGATTGGCAAGTGAGTCTGCTTTTTGGGAAAGATGTCCAGGGAAGGAAGCATTCTGGCCAACGCAATTTGAAAGTTTGGAAATAATGGGGGCTGGTAAAATGGCTCACTGGGTAAAAGTGCTTGCCCCCAAGCCAGATAACGTGAGTTCAGTCTCTAGGGCCAACATGATGGAAGAATAAAACTGATTCCTGTAAGTTGTCCTCTTGCCTCCATGCACATTTTCTGTGTGAGCACATACATCAATAAATAATTTTTTTTTCGAGACAGAATTTCTCTGTGTTGTACTGGCTGTCCTGGAACTCAGACCTGGTTGGTCTTGAACTCAGATCCACCTCCACCTGCCTCTGCCCACCAAGTGCTGGGACTAAAGGCGTGTGCCACTGCCACCCGGCTATAATGTTATTTTCATGTAAGTATATAATATACTTTGAGCATGCTCCCCCACTCCACTATCCTCCCCCTTCTCACTCTTTCCCATCCTATTAGTCTCTCCCCAAGTCCACACTCCTGCTTCTGTTTTGAATTCATTGGTATATGTATTAGAATCTCTCTCTAGGACATGCAAATGAATAAAAGCTTGTAATACTTGTTTTTTTTTTCTTTCTGAGACTAATTGGATTCACTTAATATGTTTATCTTCATTTGTCTGTAAACTTAAGTCCATTCTTTTTAAAATAATTTATTTTTATTTTATATGCATTGCTGTTTTACCTTCATGTATGTCTGTATGAGGGCGCTGGATCCCCTGGAAGTGGAGTTACAGTTATGAGCTGCCATGTGGTGCCGAGACTTGAACCTGGGTCCTCTGGAAGAGGGGCAGGTGCTCTTAACTGCTGAGCCATCTTTCCAGCCCCTTTGTTCTCCCTTTAAACAGGTTTTTATTTTTATTTTTTTGGTTTTTTTGAGACAGGGTTTCTCTGTAGCTTTGGAGCCTGTCCTGGAACTAGCTCTTGTAGATCAGGATGGTCTTGAACTCACAAAGATCCACCTGCCTCTGCCTCCCAAGTGCTGGGATTAAAGGCGTGCACCACCACTGCCCGGCTTCTTTAAGCAGTTTTTATTTCAAGGACAGCTTTCAGGAATCAGTCTCCTTCTGCCTCATGAGTTCCAGGTATTGAATTCAGATTTGTCAGCCTTGGTGGCAGCTCTTTTGCCTGCTGAGCCATCTCAGTGGCTCTTTGTTTTTTTTTCTTTTAAAGGAAGGGTCTTGCTGTATAGTAGTAGTTGATTTTCATAGTCAACTTGACTGGAAATCAAGAATCACCATGGAAACACACCTCTGGGTGTGCTATTTAGGGTGTTTCCAGAAAGGTTTGACTGAGGAGAGAAAACCCAACATCACTGTGGACGCCACCGCCCCATCGGCTGAGATCCTGGTCTAAATTAAAGGAGAGCAGCCAGCTGCGTGCCAGCGTGCCTCTCTGCTGTCTGATGCTGATGCTGCCTTGCCTTCTCTGTGGTGACAGATGCGCAGTCGCACTCAGAGCCACGTCAAACGCTGTCTACCTTGAGCTGTCTTTGTCACAGCTGCGAGACAGGTGATAGAGTGGTCTGGGCTGCCCTGTCGCTCTGAACTGCCTCTACTCCCCCAGGCATGTGGCACGATGCCCAGTGGAACCGTTCGAGTTTTCACTGTTGACCTGGTGTTTTTCTTCTGTTTTATCTGTACACATTGGCACATGTTCATGTGTCTGCTCACAGCTTTGAGAGCAGGTCCTAGGCTCAAAAGGACTAGCTACATCCTGAGCCCCGCTAGAAATGTGTAGACATCTCAGGCTCAGATCCCGTTGTCTGGGAAATCCCAGACTGGTCTTCCTGCCTCTGCGTTTCTGGTGTTTGTTTTCTCCCTCAATTCTCCAAGTCAAGCTCTGAGAGCTTCTGAGACTTGCTCCTAAGTTCCTGGCATTTGTTTCAGTGCCGTCAAGTCTGTCTGTCCGTCCTCTCAGCAGATTGTGGGCCCAGTGGAAAGATTATGCTTTGCCCCTTTGTGTGTTCAATACCTAAGAGTGCCCAGACCCAGCAGGTTCCCAGTGCATACTTGTCACGTAGGTTGTCTAGGTCCAGGGCATGTGGATGGGACCCTGGCCCTGCATCCTATGGGCAGGGAGGTCTTAGAGCAGTGACTGCCCAAGTCACCTTTGCCTGACTTCTCTGCCCAAGACTGTCAGGTGTAAGACTGATTTCTTCCTATGTGGGCAGCTACTTAAAGACAGAAACTGAACACCAAGCATGGTGGTGCAACCTTTAATCCCAGCAGTCAGGAGGCAGAGGCAGGCAAACCTCTGAGTTCAAGGCCAGCCTGGTCTACAAGGTGAGTTCTAGGACAGCCAGGGCTACACAGAGAAGCCCTGTCTCAAAACAGAAACTGAAATCCAGACTACCTTTTCCTATCTCAGGAAGCATTACTGATGATGAACTCTTCTGAAATTTTCCTAAACTGCTGTTTGGTCGGGGTGCACCAATAGCTGCCATGGACGCTATGCACCAGCTGTTCTCAACCCGTAGGTTGTGGCCATTAGATAGTACATGGCTCTGATGGTCTTAAGAACTAAGGAGCAGGGGGCTGGAGATATGGCTCAGTGGTTAAGAGCATTGCCTGCTCTTCCAAAGGTCCTGAGTTCAATTCCCGGCAACCACATGGTGGCTCACAACCATCTGTAATGAGGTCTGGTGCCCTCTTCTGGCCTGCAGGCATACACACAGACAGAATATTGTATACATAATAAATAAATAAATATTAAAAAAAAAAAAGAACTAAGGAGCAAAATTACAGTTATGAAGTATCAACAAAAATGATTTTCTGGTTGGGGGGTCACCACAACACCAGGAACTGTATTAAAGGGTCGCAGCACTAGGAAGGTTGCGAACCGCCGTTGTGCATACTGAGCTTTCCCATTTCCCTTCCCTGTGAATGCTGAGCCCACTCGGGATCCTGACCTTTTGATGCCTGGTTACACTCACCAAACAGTGTATTTCACAACCAATCCACCCTCCTCCACTGCCAAAGGGAGCCGCCCCACTCCCACCCCAGGCATCGGTGGGCAGCTTAGTGTGATGCTCCTGTTCTCTGGGGCCCCTGGGCAAACGAATTGGCTTGAACTTGAACCCTTCTTGGCTCTCCTGTGCTTGTTTGTGTATGATAAACTTTCTGAAGGTCAATGTTTGAATTGTGCATCGTTATTTGATCAACCTTTAGTGCCTGTCTGCACTGCCGGACTGGAGGGGCTGTCTTTCCGACTGGGCTAGAAAGACAGAAGGTGTGCTCTTGGCCGGCGCAGAGCAGCCTGCCTTCTTGGTTTCCTGGCACTCCTGGAAGATGGTCTTTGAAGGAGGAAATTAATGTAGTGAGGGCTTGCTACTTGTTTTCCTGCTGGTAGAGAACTGTATGCTAGTGGTCTCCTGGGAATTCCAGTGAATGGCATAGACCCCTTGAGGATTCTGCTGTCTACCATCTTAGAGTTGAGGAGTGGGGTGACAGCCGCTTAGAGAATGAACAGTTTCTTTTACTGTTACGGGAGTAATAAACATTTAGGCAGAAAACCTGGCCTTACAGAAATAGCACGAGCGGCAGAGGCATGCCTGGAGAGGGCTCTTGAGCCTCTTCCTCCTGTCTCCTTTCCTGGGTCCCACATGGCTTTCTTTTTCAAATGCGGCATGGCCATCTGTCTGTCAGTATCAGTTATTTTACCTGTGCAGACACCACATCCTGTCTAGCCAGCCTCGGGGAACGTTTAGTGTGACTCCCAAGCTTTATTGTACTTATAAGTATCCTTGCCCATATATTTTTGTTTGCCTCTCTTTTATAATTTTTCCTGAGGATTAATTTGGAGAAATAGAACTCCTGAATCAAAAGTCTAGAAAGTAAGAAAAGGTTAATCAGTGCTGTTGATATAGACAATTAAAGTACACTCTGCAGCTCTCCTGTCTAGACACTGTTAATAGCCGGGTGGAGCCATGGATGGAGTCCTGCATGCATGCTGGGACCAGCATTCAGATCACGGACTCTGAGCCATCTCTCCTACACCACCTCTTACTAGTTACATGACCTTGACAGGTTATTTTAATATTAGTCTCTGTCCTCATCCACGAAATGGGATGAGAAAAGTACTCATCTCATAAGTTTACAATAAAAAACAAAAGGAATTTCTGTATGTGAAGCGCTTGGAACAGTGTAAGGCCTATAATAAATGCCATGCAAGTATTTACTGTTACTCTCCATCCATTTTTCCACCTAACTGCCTCTGCTTATCAGTGAATAAGGGCCCAATTATTTTTAATGGGTGTGTTGTATTCTATTGTAAGAATGTCTCCCTGAGGATCTGTAGGCACTTAATGGTTGCAGTAAGGCTGGCTGCTGATTAGTTTTTTATGCTCCTCTAAGCAGCCCTGATCAAAGTCACTGGGTCACCAAAAAGAAAAAAGAAAAAAGACATGAAAGAGTTCAGGAGCCGGGCGGTGGTGGCGCACGCCTTTAATCCCAGCACTTGGGAGGCAGAGGCAGGCCAATCTCTGTAAGTTCAAGACCAGCCTTGTCTACAAGAGCTAGTTCTAGGACAGGCTCCAAAGCCACAGAAAAACCCTGACTCAAAAAAAACAAAAAAACCCAAAAAACAAAAAACAAAGACTTCAGGAAAAGTTGGGGAAAGGTGGAGATGTGGGGCAGGGGCTAGATGAGAAGAGAAAGCAGATCAGTAGGAGGGAGAGGGAGTAATCCATGGATATGATCTAAGTACATGTATGAAACTGTCACAATGAAACCCATTATTATGCAAATTAATATGTGCTAATAAGAACACTTGAATTTTAAGATGAGCCTTGGAGCCTGGTGGTGGCGGCGGCGCATGCCTTTAATACTAGCACTCAGGAGGCAGAGGCAGGCGGATCTCTGAGTTCAAGGCCAGTCTGGTCTACAAAGCTAGTTTTAGGACTACAGAGGAAAACCCTGTCTTGAAAAACAGAAATAAAAAAGAGGGGGAAAAGATGAACCTTGGACTGAGGATGTAGCTGAATGATGATAGGATAGGTCTACCATGTACAAGGCCCTGGGTCTAATCCCTAGCACCCCTACTCCTGTAAGAAGGGGGGGTCTTGATCCATCCAAACCCTCACTGATCATTAAACCCAGAACCTCTTGATGCTCTGCCAGGCAAGGTTTCTACCACCCAGCTGCCTCCCTGACTTTGGATTTAGTTTTTGCTTATTTGTTTTTGTTTCAGGTTTTTTTAGAAGGTTGTTCTTTGTTTTTAGTTTCCAAGACAGGGTTTCTCTGTGTAGCCCTAGCTGCCTTAGACATCCTCTCTGTAGGTGGAGGCTGCTTGTTTGTTCCCGGCCGCCCAGACCAGAAATAATCACACAGAAACTATTAATATTAATTACAAAACTGTTGGGCTAATACTTGAGGCATATTTCTAGCTAACTCTTACATCTTAAATTAACCCATTCCTATTAAGGTTCTGGCTATTATAGTAAGGATAATGATCACATCTTTATCCTTTGGCAGCTACATGGCGTCTTTCTGACTCACCTACTTTCTTTCTAAATCTCTGAATTTCCTGCCTGGCTTTACTCTGCTAAGCCATTGACCAAAACAGCTTCTTTAATAACTGTTGAAGGAGACTGCTTGTTGGCTCCTGGCTGCTCAGCCCCGAAATAATCACACAGAAACTATATTATTTAAAACACTGCTTGGCCCATTAGCTCTAGCTTCTTATTGGCTAACTCTTACACCTTGATTTAACCTATTTCTATTAATCTGTGTATCTCCATGTGGCTGTGGCTTACCTGGTAAAGTTCCGTCCAGCTACAGCAGAGCTACATGCTTCTCTCTGACTCCGCCCTTCTTTCTCCCAGCATTCAGTTTAGTTTTTACTGCCTATCACGGGCTCAAGACAGTTTTCTTTATTCATTAATGGTAATCACAGCATATAGAGGGGAATCCCACATCAAATAACCAATGGTAATAAAACATTCATAGCATACAAAGGGGAATCCCAAATCACCTCCTTTTTTCTGTCTAAATAAAAAGGTTTTAACTTTAACATAGTAAAATTACATATAACAAAACAGTTATCAAGAAAGAATTATAATTAATATTTAGTCCATTTACACTTGGCAAATTAAGGAAAATATTCTATCATCTAGCCTATCTTTGTGAGTCTAAAGTTTTATATCTAATTTATCTTTTATAATTATAACTATCTTTCTTTAACTTCATTAAAGATTCCAGAAGGATATTACCTAAGTAAACAGAAAGTACATTTTAAGCAACTTCTAAAACTCTAGAATTGACAGAGACATCTTGCTTCCTGGACAGTCACCCAAAGTTCTGTAACATTGCAGCATCCATCTTCAGCCTACAGGCCCATAGTATCCAGCAGACCTTCTCAAGAAGCAGGAATTTGAAGATCTCTTATGCCTTGCAAAATTTATCAGTTGCTTTCTTCTATGTCCTGTAAACTGTCTGGCAATACTCTCATGAAGCAGGAACCCCAAAGGGCCATCTCATCTTCTTTTGGCCAGTTTAGCAGTCATTTTTCTGTGGGTCCTTGTGTTCAGTTCATACAGCATGCCATCAAGCCGGCAAGAGCAGTTTCTTGCCCAAATGGCTAACAAATTCCATAAGGAGCCTCTTCAATGCCCATCATCTTCTTGAAGTAGATTGGTGCTACCAAGAGCAGATTTGTCCCATTGTCATGAAAAGTCCTAAGTTTTTAAAATATTTTAAATGTCATATTCTGTCAGTCTTTGAAAGGTTTGAAGAATATCTTCATCTGAACTATATCTTTGTACATCTAGAAAACCTAACTAACATGACTACAAGCTTGACTATTATAGATAACTATTAACATGTATTTTTAATTATACATTACACTTTTAAATGAGCTGCACAAACACAATCCCTTAAGAGCAGAAATATACATATTATAAAATTGAACTTAAATTTGTATCAATAAACCAAGATCCATACCAATGCAAAGTATTCATCTTTATATCATATCCCATTTAAATGAAAACATTTATAAACAATATTTGGAAATTTGGGAGTAGTTCTCTCCAAACTGCTTCCTGCTGTTTTTTGGGCAAAGTATTTTTTAGGGGTTCATAGAGACATTTTGGGGGTGTTAGTCCATCAAACCACATTAGCCTAGAAGGAAACCACAGGTTCTCATCCTCTATGAAAACAAAAGGAGGCGGCTGTCTCCTTTGGCAGCTACATGGCATCTCTCTAACTCTGCCTACTTTCTCTCAGTATCTTTGTTTGGGTTTCTCACCTAGTTTTCCTTTACTAAGCCATTGGCCAAAACAACTTTTTAATAACCAATGATAATAAAACATATTCACAGCATACAAAGGGGAATCCCACATCACCTTTGTAGACCAAGCTGACTTCAAGCTTACAGAGATTCATCTGTGTTTGCCTCCTGAGTGCTGGGATTAAAGATGTGCACCATTACCCCTCGGTTTGTTTGTTTGTTTGTTTGAAAAAAATTGCTTATTTTTTATTTTATGTGCATGGATATTTTGCCTGTACTCATTCGTGCCTGTGTACCTCATGTGTGCAGTGCTTGCAGAGGCCCAAAGATCCAGATCCCCTGGAACTGGAGTTACAGATGGCTGTTAGCTGCCAGGTGGGTGCTGGGATTTGAACCAGGGTCTTCTGGGAGAACAGGATGTGCTCTTAACTGCTGAGCCATCTCTCTAGCCCATTGTTTTGTTTTTAAATCAGACTTCTTGCTAGTCATCTTCTGTGATAAATTCCCAGAGCTAGAATTGGTGAGTTCTTTTTCTTTCCTTCCTTCCTTCCTTTTTCTTCCTCTCCCTCTCTCTCACTTCTTCTCCCCCTCCCCAATCTCATGCATGTGTCTTCTCTAAGTTGCAGGGTCTGGTCTTGTACTCATTCTCTGGAGTTTCAGGAATTAGAGATCTGTAGCACTGTGCCAGCTCTTGGGCCCACTTTCAGTAGTCCTTAAAAGTACATGCCCTAACTTCAGAGACTAGAGATGCTGAGCTTATTTGGAGGTTTCTGGGAACCCTGGCCAGGGTCCCTCCCCTCTGCAGAACCCAGGCTCCTTTCTGGCAATGAGAAGACAGCAGGAACTGTTGAAGGAAGTCAGAGTGAGAGGAAGAAGCTAGTTAGTATGTGTTACTTCTGGTGACAAGATGGGGCCTGTATTGGCTCTGGTACAGAAAGGCCTCGGAACAAAACTCTGCTGTGCTGCCATTTTGGATACAAGTACTATTGGGAGTTGGGAAGTGGTGGTGCATGCCTTTAATCCCAGTGCCCGGGAGGCAGAGTCAGGTGCATCTCTGTGAGTCTGAGTCCAGCCTGGTCTGCAAGAGCTAGTTCCAGGACAGTTAGGGCTGTTACACAGAGAAACCCTGTCTCAACCGCCCCCCCCAAAAAAAAACAAAACAAGTACTGTTGGTTTCTCACAAATACATTTTATTGAAATCTCATGACTCTTCTCTGGTGTTGATTCATGGGACAATCTGAGAGAAGGAGGGCTGTAAATGAATATTTCTTTCCTGCCCACCAGTTCCCAGTTAAACATTCAGAGGCTTAATAATTATAATTGTTTTGCCAATGGCTCAGGCATATTACTGACTAGCTCCCACAATTAAATTAACCCATTTTTATTAATTTATGTATTGCCATGTGTCTGTGGCTTACCACTAGTGCTCTGGCATCTTACTCCTTTGGCGGCTACATGGGATCTCCCTGACTCTGCCTTCTTTCTATATCTCTGTTTGAATTTCCCGCCTAGCTATATTTTGCCCTGCCATAGGCCAAGACAGCTTTATTCATTAATCAATAGAAGCAACACATATTCGTAGCATATAGAGGACAGCCCACATCAGAGGGCACTTGAACAAGGTCACCCACATTATAGAAAACTCTGCCTTGTTTGGTCTGTATAGCAGCAAACCTCACTTTTTGGCCTTCATGCAGTTAGGGGCCCAGAGTATGGGTTGCTTTGCTGTCAGGAACTCATTCTGTGTGGCCTGGACAGATCCTGCTTTTCCTCCCAAACAGTGACATCTCTAGACTCAGTGTGTGCTGGAGTTCTGTCATGTGTGTGCTGGGTGTGGTGGCCACACCTTTAATCCCAGAGGCAGAAGCAGGTGGATCTCTATGAGTCTGCCACTGGTCTGTTTTATATAGTGAGTTCCTGGCCTTCCTGTGTTGCTTAGTGAGACTCAGTCTTCCCCAACTCCTCTTCCTGAAAAAAGAAAAGACTGATGTCAGGAGATATGATACCTTCTAAAGCTTCGACCAAAGAGTCTAATAAAGAGACTAATTATAAAACTATATTTGGGGGGTACTGGGTATTGAACCTAACACTGAGCTATATACCCCATCTCTAATTATAAAGGTATGAGTCCAGAAAGGAAGTGGGACCCTTGGAGACTAAGATCAGCACAAAGCTGTCCTTATCACTAGGCTTGGAGGAGAAAGGGAAAGGAGAGACATACCTCAGCAAGTGCTGGAACTGGGAGGTGGAGCCATGAGAACCAGCCTGTCCCTCCCATTGAGTCCCTGTACACCTGCCCCTCCTGTGTACCAGCAAGGAGGACCTGTTCCTGAGCACAGGATTTTGTAGGCTGTGGCCTGTCCTGAGGAGAGGAACATCACACATTTAACTATGTCTGCTGAAGGGTATCTGGCCATGAGGGGACTGGGCATCAGGCTTCCCACCTCTAGACACTTCTGTCAAGGCAGGAGAAGAGCAACAGGCGTTGCCCTCCCAATCCACATGGCAGTTTTAATGTGTCTGAGTCACAAGTCAGCATGTTTTCAGTTATCAGTTCCTTAAAGAATTTGTTTTGGGGGCTGGAGAGATGGCTCAGAGGTTAAGAGCACTGCCTGCTCCTCTAACGGTCCTGAGTTCAATTCCCAGCAGCCACATGGTGGCTCACAACCATCTGTAATGAGACCTGGTGCCCTCTTCTGGCATGCGGGCATACATGCAGACAGAATACTGTATACATAATAAATAAATACATTTTTAAAAAAAGAATTTGTTTTGAGGAGGTCTATATGGTTCAGCAGGTGTTTGTCACCAAGCCTATCGAGGGAACCCGCATGGTGGAAGGAGAGAACAGAATCCTGAAAATTTCCCCTGACCTGCATGCACACACACACAATAAAGAAATGTTAAAAATGAAAATGAAAAAGATTATCTTAAATTCTTGATTCTAGGGAGGGAAGGGTGTTGGGCCACTCCCAAATGTCCAGCAAGAGAAGTTAGGGGAGGAGCCTGTGAGCCTGTGTCTGGGCCACTCCCAAATGTCAAGCAAGAGAAGTTAGGGGAGGAGCCTGTGTCTGGGCCACTCCCAAATGTCAAGCAAGAGAAGTTAGGGGAGGAGCCTGTTTCTGGGCCACTCCCAAATGGCAACCAAGAGGCATTAGGGAAGGAGCCTGTGTTTAGGGGAATCTTAATTTGTGGCTCTTGACAGCAACTTAGTAAGTGGCTTCTGGGCGCCGTCACTTGCTGGTCGCCACATTGTTCTCCATTTTTCCCCTCGGAAGATCTGGACGTCCCCTACCAGGCTGTACAAGCTTCGCTCTCCTCTCTAAGGGAGGTTGACCGGCAGGCCTGCCAGTGCCAAGTTCAGAGCCTTCCACTTTTGTCCACAGGCTCTACTTTTGGATTAGTCTCACAAACAGACGTAGGGTTTGAACTGTGGGTACATGTGTCAGGCAAGTTTGTTACAGGGCTGCAGGGTCGGGACCAACTCAGAGTGACTGAAGAAAGCATGGCAATGGGGCAGTTCATGTGACAAAAATGGCTAAGAAGCTCCTGGTCTTGGGCACAGAGGGCTTGGGCAATTGTCTTCTTTCTACCCACTGGCTGTATGCAACCCAGAAGCTCTCAGCTTCCCTTCAGATCTAGGGAGCTCAGGGACAGGGAAAAAAGAAGGTTAGCTTCTCAGAAGGGTGCCTGGTGCCAACAGAATCAGATGGTTAGCAGAGGCAAGAGATTTGGAAGTTTGAGGGCAGCCTGAGCAACTAGAGAGACCCTGTCTTAGAAAAATCCAAAAAGAACTGGGCAGTGGTGGCACATGCCTTTAATCCCAGCTTTGGGTAGCAGAGGTAGGCAGATCTCAGTGAGTTCATGGCCAGCCTGGTCTATGTAGTGAGTTCCAGAACAATCAGGAATACACAAAGAAACCCTGTCTCAAAAAACCAAAACCGAAATAAAATAAAATAAAACTAAATGATGTCACGGTGAAGTTCAGTGGTAGAAAATTTGTCCAGTGCTGCACACTTGGCCTGGTGCTGGCTCTGATCGGGCCCTGTGATCACTCTGTATTCAATAACCAGGGGGACAGGGTAAGCTAACTGGTCCATCTGCAGTCCAGTCCTATGTCCTGTTCAGCAAGCGGGGAATGATGGTCATTCCATATACCCAAAACTGAAGCAGGAGCTTTTGTGCCTATAAGTTACAAGAGCCGGGGTGTTCCCGCTCAGAGAACGGTATAGACGGACAAGAGGTTGGAGCACGTGGCTCCTCACTATGTCCTAGGAAACGCGAAGCAGCAAACCACAGCTTAAATTGTGGCTTGTTCCTAATGTGGAATATTACACGGTATTAAAACATACATTAGGAGCTGGAGAGATGGCTCAGCCGTTAAAGGCTAGGCTCACAACAGAAAAATATAAAACATACATTAGAATTAAGTTTATAGAGAAAGTGTAATGATAGGATTTATGCTAGACTATGTTGAAAATAGGTTACAAATACAGGAGCTATATGATTTCAGCCATGTGAAGTATATTTATGCTTCAAAAAATGCTGAAAGTATTCCAAAATGTTCATTCTAATTATGGCAATATGGGTAAATTTCTTCTATAATTGTTTTCTTTTACATTTTAAAGTACTCTAATTATATATGTACCTAGGAAACAAGCATTAGTTTTACAAATCTGAGCTGCAAAATGACTTCCACTTTTACAGTGTGTGGCTTTTCTGTGTAGTAGCCAGTGAGGAGGAGTGGGGAGGGGCAGCAGAGAGGAAGGAGGCCAAGTGCACAGTTTTAAGCCTTAAAGGAAGCTGCCAGCAGGTCTTGGTCCCACTGGGTACACATGGTGGGAGGAGCAATTGTGGCAGGAAGATCTGTAGTTCCCTTGATGAACCAAGGCTCCATCAGAGGACCTCATTCATTCGTTCAGTTCTGCACACCTTCATTCTGCAGATATTCCCCAGTGTGTCATACAGTGGAAGGAATGAGGCATGCCCATGCTTCCCAGAAGCCCACATCTGTGTACCCTAGGCCCATGTTTCCCAGAAGCCCACATCTGTGTACCCTAGGCCTGCCTAGTGAGCAGCCATTTGCAAAGGAGCCTTTGAAAGGTAGCTCAGACACCAGGTGGACACAGCAGCCGATGGTGGAAGAACAGAATTTCATCTGTGTGAGCAGAGATAGAGCAAGCACTGAACAACGGTCCTACTGCCTCTCAGGTGACTGAGATGCTGCTTTACCTAGTTCTGGGTGGAAATGGTTGTTTGGTGGACAACTAGATAGTGGGAACGGAAATATGGGGGCCCCCAAAAAGAGAACTAAGAAGTGGCTCCAGGAATTAGGGCAGATGGAGAGCAAAGAAACCTACAGATGGGAGGGAGGGCTGTCCTGGCAGGCGCATGGGCATGAAAGCAGTGGTCAGCCAGGCAGGTGGGCACACAGGTCACAGGAGGAGGTCAGGAAACAAAGGTGTCTTACTCATGCAGTTGGCTCTGCCATGCCAGAGGGTTGGGCAGTATGCAGGTTTCTTTCTTTCTTTCTTTTTTAATTGTTTATTTTTACTTTAGGTGCAGTGGTGTTTTGCCCTCACATATGTCTGTGTGAGGAGGGTGTTGGATCCCCTAGAACTGGAGTCACAGACAGTTGTGAGCCGCCATGTGAGTGCTGGGAATTGTACCCAGGTCCTCTGGAAGAGCAGTCAGTACTCTTAACCATTGAACTATCTCTCCAGCCCCCTGATTTTATTTTCTAGTGGAGAGTCAAAACTATCTCCATCTCTTCTTTTGAGACAGCGTCTTGTAGCCCAGGTGGCCCAGAACTCACTATATAACTGAAACGTAGGAATCTCCTGCCTCCACCCACTAGTGCTGGAATTACAGACATGACCCACCAGACCTGGTTCAACAAGAACCCTACCAACAGCTGCATCCCCAAACTCCACATGTCTCCTAATATCCCCTCCCTGCGGGGCATCCAGAGGTAGAGCATAAACTTGTACTGGCTTCCCTCCCCTAGCTTGCTCTCTGGGGATCCCCACCCTGAGAACCCAGCCACCATGCTTCGTGGAAGCCAGGCTGCATGGCAATGCCCCTGAGTGGGCTGACAGCCCCTACTGAGGTCCTGGCAGCTGTGGCATCCCGCATCTAGAAGAGGAACCCTGTGATGACGCCATCTCCAGGAGCCATCAGACTGCACCTCTGGATGAGACTTGGAGGGAGAATGACTAAGATGAACTCCATCAAGCTGCAGACTGAGACAGAGTCACACTGTTGCCTTAAACCTTTGAGTTTTGGGTGAGTGGTTACCCAGCAGTATGAGCAGAACAATCAGTGCTTCTGCTTTTAGACAAACTATCCTACAGCAGACCAGCAGGAAGTACGTAGTAGCCAGCTCTCAGACACGTACCCCTCCTCATCACGTGACACATTGTTGCATCCCCTCCCCCCCCCCCCCCCCCCCCCCCCCCCCCCGCCGTCTATGGTTTACATTAGGACTTACAAACCCACTGTCCGGGCGGTGGTGGTACATACCTTTAATTCCAGCACTTGGGTGGCAGAGACAGGTGAATCCCTGTGAGTTCAAGTCCAGCCTGGTATACAAGAGCCAGTTCCAGGACAGGTTGGACTGTTACACAGGGAAACCCTGTCTCGAAAAACAAGAAAGAAAGAAAGAGAAAGAAAGAAAGGAAGGAAGGAAGGAAGGAAGGAAGGAAGGAAGGAAGGAAGGAAGGAAGGAAGAAAGAAAGAGAAAGAAAGAAAGAAAGAAAGAAAGAAAGAAAGAAAGAAAGAAAGAAAGAAAGAAAGAAAGAAAAGAAAAAGAAAAGCAAACCACTGTCATGGTGTCATACAGCAGGGTTCCACAACTCCTAGAACCTGGGCTCTTCTGTTCTCTCCTCCCCAGTCACTGAACCACGGATGCCCCCAGTCTCTAGAGTTTTACCGTTTTCAGACTGTCGTACTGGGGAGCAGTTCTTCTTTGTGACTTGATAGCTCATTTCTCTTTCTTTCTTTTCTTTCCTTTTTTGTTTTGTTTGTTTGTTTTTTGTTTTTTTTTGAGACAAATTTCCTCTGTAGCTTTGGGGCCTGTCCTGGAACTAGCTCTTGTAGACCAGGCTAATTTGAACTCACAGAGATCCGCCTGCCTCTGCCTCCCGAGTGCTGGCATTAAAGGTGTGCACCACTGCCGTGCAGCGATAGCTCATTTCTTAGCGTGGGCTAGTGTGCCGTTTTCTAGCTATCCCGCCGGTGAACCTCTCACTGTCTGAAGGCCATCTTTACTGCTTCCAAGCTTGGGCAGTTCGGGGTGGAGTTGCTTTAAGCAGCTATGTGCAGGTTTTACCTAGGGTACCGACCTAGGAGTGCAGCTGCCGGGTCATATGGAAGATGCTTTGGAGCTGTTGTCTTCAGGGGCTGGGCAGTCTTACATTCTCCCCGGCCACTAACTTCTGCTCCTCCGTGTTGGCCAGCATTTGGTAATGTTGCTCTTTGGGATTTGGGTCATCTTACTAAGTGTGTGGTAGTATCTCATTGGGTTTTGTTTTGTTTTGTTTTTTATTTATTTTTGAGATAGCTTGTTTTCAGACGTGTACACCACCTTATGTTGAGTTTTCACAGCCCTGGCTATCCTGGAACTCTATGTAGACCAGGCTGGCCTCAGACTCACAGAACTCTGTCTGCCTTTACCTCTCGACATATATCTCCTTGTTTTAATTCGCATTTCCCTCCATCTCTCCATCTTTCTTTCTCCCTCTCTAGGACTATGAAGTTGCTTACCAAGTGCCCTACCATTAAGCTATATTCTCAACCTTGACACTGTCTTTCGCCAAGGTGAAGGTCTGAATTATATTTTATTATTTTTGGTTTAATGACAAAGTTTCTCTGTTGTAGCCCTGGTTGTCCTATAACTTGCTCTGTAGATTAGGCTGGCCTTGAACTCAGAAATCTGCCTTGTCTCTTCCTCCTGAGAGCTGGGATTAAAGACGTCTGCCACCCCACCCAGCTAGAACGGGTCTGAATTTTATTTAAATCCAGCTCATAAGTTATTTCTTTTCTGGATCATGTCTTTAGTGATGTGTTTTAAAAAGTCATCACCAAATTTTAGGTCACCTGACTTTTTGTGTGTTTTCTTCCAGGAGTTTTGTAGTTTTGCATTTTATACTCAGAGGTGAGACCCATTGATTCATATGGCGAGCGCAAGGTCTGTGTGGAGATTCGTTGTTCTGTACATGGATGGCCAGTTGTTCCAGAATTACCTACTGAAAAGGGTATATTGACTTTGTCTCTTTTTCAAAGACCCACTAATTGTGTGACACTTTTCTGGGCTCCCTGTTCTGTTCATATAATGTGATTATCATTTTATTGGCTTTAAATTTTTATTTATTTAATATATATGGATATTTTGTCTGCATGTATACCTGTGCACTAAATGCATGCTGTGACCATGGAGGGACTAGAGTTACAAACTGGGGTGCTGGGAGCCAAACCTGGGTCCTCTGCAAGAGCAGCCAGTGCTCTTAATAGCTGAGCCACCTCTCCAGCCCCTCATTTTTTTGATACCACATTGATGTCACTACTGTAGCTTCATGGCGAGCTTGAAGTTGAATGGCATCTGTCATCTGATTTAGTGTTGGTCCTTCCATAGTAAGTTGGCTTCTCCATATAAGCTTCAGCACCTTAGAGCATGTTACTCATTTTATCAATAGCTTCAAAATAACTTGCAGGAGCTTTCATTTTAACTCTGCTCAATTTAGAAAATAGGAAGAACTAACTTATTTCTTTTTTTTTTTCTTCTGATGCTGGAAGTCCAGTCCAAGGTCTTTGACATGCTAGGCAAGTGCTGTATCACTGCGCTAATGCCCAGCCCCCAAACTGACATCTCCATCACATTGAGACATCCTATCAGACTTAGGGGACCTTTCTTTTCTTTCTTTCTTTCTTTCTTTCTTTCTTTCTTTCTTTCTCTCTCTCCTTCTCCTTCTTCTTTTGGTAAATTTTATATGTATGAGTGTTTTCCTGCATGTATGTATATATGTACATCGTGTGCATGCCTGGTGTCCCAAGAGCCAGAAGAGGACATCGGATCCTCTGAAACTGGAGTTTCATGTAGGTGCTGGGAATCAAACCCAGGTCCTCTGCAATAGCAGCAAGTGGCTCTAAACCACAGAGCCATTTCTCAAGCCCTCTTACTTAGGGGTTCTATTGTGTAATAAAATACCATGACCAACTTGGCAAGGAAAGGGTTTGTTTCAACTTCTAACTCTCAGATTATACCCTATCAATCACTGAGGGAAGTTAGAGAAGGAACTCAAGGCAGGAGCTGATGCAAAGGCCATGGATGGGTGCTGCTTACTGGCTCACTCCTCAAAGCTTCCTCAGCCTGCTTTCTTATAGAACCGAGGTCTCCCTGCCCAAGGATGGCACCATCCACTATGATCTATGCCCTCCTACATCAATCATTAATCAAGAAAATGCCCACAGACTTGCTTACAAGCCAGGCTAATGGAGGCATTTTCCCAGTTGAGGTTCCCTCTTCCCAGATAACTCTAGCTGTGTCAAGTTCACAAAAACAAACCAGGACACTAGACATAAACATGGAATGCTTATTCATTCATTTGAATCTTCTTTGTTTTTAGTTTTTGTCAAAAGTCTTGTACAAATTTCTTAAATTTGTACTCAAGTATTTCATTTTGGGGGTGTTTATATTTCTTTTCTTTCTTTCTTTCTTTCTTTCTTTCTTTCTTTCTTTCTTTCTTT
>JAQHUG010000066.1:3554716-3653002 GCA_028555095.1 Dicrostonyx torquatus | reverse complement strand
TGTTTTTCTGTGTCTGGGTTACCTCACTCAAAATAATGTTTTCTAGTTCCATCCATTTTTCTGCAAAATTCAAGCTGTTGTTATTTTTTTCTGCTGTGTATACTCCATTGTGTAAATGTACCACAATTTCTTTTTCTTTTTCTTTTTTTTTTTGAGACAGGGTTTCTCTGTGGCTTTGGAGCCTGTGCTGGAACTAGCTCTTGTAGACCAGGCTGGTCTGGAACTCACAAAGATCTGCCTGCCTCTGCTTCCCAAGTGCTGGGATTAAAGGCATGTGCCACCATCACCCAGCTTCCACAATTTCTTTATCCATTCTTCAGTCGAGGAGCATTTAGGTTGTTTCCAGGTTCTGACTATGACAAACAAAGCTGCTATGAACATAGTTGAGCACATGTCCTTGTGGCACGATTGAGCATCCTTTGTATATATACCCAAAAGTGGTATTGTTGGGTTTTGAAGAAGGTTGTTTCCTAATTTTCTAAGAAATCTCCGTATTGACATCCAAAGGGGTTGTACCAGCTTGCATTCTCACCAGCAAATATTTTTTAAAATGATTTATTTAACTTTATTTTATGTGCATTGGTGTGACTGTGTCAGATCTTGTGGAACTGAATTTTCAGACAGTTATGAGCTGCCATGTGGGTGCTTGGAATTGAACCCAGGTCCTCTGGAAGAGGTGCAATTTGGGCCTAGCCCAGCCTGTGCCGTTGATTCGGTCTTGACCATTGGATTGGGGGTGAGCATGTGGCCCCAGTTGGTCCCAATTGGTCTCTATGCTAGAACTTTCTGGAAACCAGGCACATATGCCCTTTCTGATGGGGTGCCAAACTGTTACGATGTCATCCTAGAGCTAGGGTTGGGAGAGGGACCCCACTGAGACTGAAGCATCCACAACGGGGGCAGTGTCAGAAACAACCCGCTTATGATTTCGTGAGACCTGGGTCCGCTGGTGCTAGAAGGTAGCCATGCCCTAGCCTGCTCCGTTACACAAGCCGCTACACTCACTTTAATTCTTAATCCAGCTTGAATTCGTGATTGCCACTTAAAAGTGAAAGGGCCTAGACTGACAGCCTCTAAGAACCTTGCAGAGGGGGCTATACAACACACTTTCTAGAAAAGCAAACTGTTTCAACAATGCGTCTGCCCTTTTCTCCTTCCCAGGCCTGATGATAGCCCTCCTAAGTCTCCAGATCACAGGCTGAGGTGGACCCACAAACCTTTCTGTATAAATCAGGGCTCTCCAGCAGAATGGGTGTCTAATCATAGGAGATATATTGGATTGACTCACACAGAAGCTGGGTAGCCCCATGATGACCTCCTATGTGCTAGAGAGTAGCTGCTCATTCCAGGAAGCAAGAAGCCCCAGCCCAACATTGAAGGCCTGGAGAGCTGTGGGAACAAGCCCGTGTTCAAAGTTTGAAGAACCTGGAGATTCGTCCATGGGGACAGCAACAGAAAACATGGTACTTGCTCAAGAAGGGTCAAACAAGAGCAGAGCAAGCCTCCTCCATTACTTCCTGTCTGTGCCTCCAGTTTGTGGGACAGACAGTACTGCTCACATTCAGGATGGGACTTCACTTAACCAGCAACCCACACTCCAGTCTTCCCTGGAAACACTCTCAGACACACGGGAATGTGCTTCACCAATGTCCTAGGTGGTCTCAGTTCATTCAGGTCAACAGCTACCGTTAGCCGTCACCTTCTGTGTCCATTGCCTCTGCCTCGTGGTCGAGCCCAGCTGGTTTGCAGTCAGTTGCTTTGGTTCTCCAGTAGACAGTCCTGGGAGCTGGAGCTCATGCAGATCCTGACACAACAGGACACTGAGTTACTCTGAAAATGACACAGACAGCTTGTGGCGAGGAAAAAATGCCGCAGCTGTCCAGCAGTTTACATGGGGTGTTCTTGTTTCTTTAGGTTCCACCAACCTTGGCCAAGGCTGGGCCTCAGCAATGGGCAGAAGCAGTGTCACAGGCTGGTCCTGAAGCTGGGCCTCAGCGGTAGGCAGGAGCCAAGGTCACAGCCTGGTCCTGAAGCTGGGCCTCAACGATGGGCAGAAGCCAGTGTCACAGCCTGGTCCTGAAGCTGGGCTTCAGCGATGGGCAGAAGCCAAGGTCACAGGCTGGTCCTGAAGCTGGGCCTCAGCAATGGGCAGAAGCCAGTGTCACAGGCTGGTCCTGAAGCTGGGCCTCAGCGATGGGCAGGAGCCAAGGTCACAGGCTGGTCCTGAAGCTGGACCTCAGCAATGGGCAGGAGCCAAGGTCACAGGCTGGTCCTGAAGCTGGNAGCTGGACCTCAGCAATGGGCAGGAGCCAAGGTCACAGGCTGGTCCTGAAGCTGGGCCTCAGCAATGGGCAGGAGCCAAGGTCACAGGCTGGTCCCGAAGCTGGGCCTCAGCGATGGGCAGGAGCCAAGGTCTCAGCCTGGTCCTGAAGCCCACACTGATCACCCCGATCTGCTGAGTGAAGAGCCCTCCGTCTCAGCTTTAAGCTCCACCATTGGGGAGCATAGCAGACTTAGAACCTGCCTTGGGCTCAGAAGTCAAAGATGCTTTACCCGTATCTCAGTTGGAATATGGCCTGGGCAGTGTGAACTGTTAGGCCAAGTGCAGTTTTTGAGGCTTCTCATATGTTAAAAACCAAAAAAGCACAAAAACAAATGTTTACCATGAACTGTCTGCCCTTCCCGTGCACAGCTCACCATGAACTGCCCTTCCCGTGCACGGCTCACCATGAACTGCCCTTCCTGTACACAGTTTTGAACATATGGTTCAATTTAACTTAACTGTGCCAGGACAACAAGGTTGTTTTTAGAGTTTTTGTTTTGTTTTTAAGGCAGAATCTTTATATATATATATATATATATATATATATATATATATATATATATATATATATCTCCCAGGATATCTTTACATTTACAGAGAGTCTTCTGCCCCCACTTCCCCAACACTAGGGCTATAGGCATACATACGAAATAGTTCACTGGCCATTGAAGGCGGTCTGGGCTGGCAAGGGAATTTGAGTTCAGGGTAAGGGATGCTTGTCCTTCAGCTCGGATCCTCTGGCTTGTGCAGGATTGCAGCTGCAATGAAGATAACAGGTGAGGCGGTGAGGAGAGGACCCAGCACCATGCCACCCTCAGAGCTGAAGCGGGCAGGGAGCCACTCACCTGCCTTCCACCCTACCTCTGTGCAGCTATCCTGAGAATTACCAGTCACCAGAAGGGGGCAGGCTTTGACTTCTAAAGTCCGAACACAATGAGGTTACGAGCAGGCTCGACGAGGCCTGGCCACCAGACTAAGGGTAGGTAGGTACCTCCACACAAGGGACACAGGCGAGGCCTAATGGCTCAGAGGATCTCAAGCCAGCCCCTGGGCTTGCAGCTGCACGCTTCCCCTTAGGCTGGGTGCTGGCCTGAGTTTGTTGTGAAGCAGAGCAGGTCTTTTGCAGTTATAGATTAAATGGGGTGACTGCCAGGCTAGTGAGGCTCTGGGTGGGTTTATGCTTTCCGTAAGTTACTCTGGATGTGGCTTGGCCAATGCTGAGGGCGTTCTTCAGGCTTCAGAAACCCCTAAAGTTACCACGCTGCCATGCTCTTTGATGCCCAGATGCCAGGTGGGCAGTACTACTCCCTTCCCCACCACCACAGCTACAGCACCAACACTGGTGTTGCGGCACAGCAAGAGTTCTAGGCCTGGAAACTTCTTTGGGGGCTGCCATTCTGCAATGGGTCCCTGTCGGATGGATCCCTGCTAGAACTGCCTTTCTGTCTGCTTCCTAAGCTGTGAAGCAGCATAGTACGCGGATGGCCTGAACAAAGAGAATTTTAAAATGACATAAGCTGGACATGCTGCCACGAGAGGGTGTCTGCCCAGATTAAGGCAAGCTCCTGCATGGGACTTTGTAGGTCCCTTGATTTCCCAGGGTGAGGATGGATTTCCACAATAGAATTAAGGAGAACCTCGCCAGCCCTCGCTCAATGACTGGACAGGCAATCAGCTCACTCCCCACTGTATGCGTTACCCTAGCATTACTCTAGCCCACCGCCCCAACATCAGAGCCCCTGAACCAGTGTCTGCTCCTAGTGTCCTAACACTGCCCTGGCCTCTTCCAGCATGATCCTGCTGCATCTGCCTCCTGCTGACACTCTTTCCACGGCCACTCTCAGCCTCTGGACAAAGTCCAGGTTTGCCCCAAGCCCCTTGAACCCTGTTTAGCTCTCCAGCCATGAGGGTTTGTGTTTCCACTCCCTTACTGTCCCCATGCTGCAAGGGATCCTGGGTCCGTAGCTCACCTTCCCACCAGATCCTGCGTACTCCAGTTCTTCACTGCCCACTCCTCAATCCTCCAAGCTGCAACTTAAATATAACCTCCTTCTCCCTTCCGAGACGGCCCCTCCCCCTGCCTCCATCCTGGTGTGGTCATATATCTTACCCTTTGTTCCAGACTTCCTTATTCCTCCATCACACGGAGCAGCTGGACACCAGGCACATGGTTGGTTAGCCACTCAACAAGCCGGTGCTGCCTGAATTTGGAGAGGGAGGAACGAGGGGCACAGAGGGCCTTGAGGGGTCTGCTCCCCCTCCCTGCCTCCCACCCAGGACTGCCTCTCTTCCCTATCTTGAACTAGTCCTCACTTGTCTCTTGCCGAGGACCTCCAGTGGGACTGAGATGAGCTAGCTATCTGCAGGTTCCCAGCACAGTGAGCGAGTGCCATAAACTGAAGGCTACACTGGTGACCAACTTGGCTGGTCACAGTCCTGCCTTCCTCTTAGGCTTTACCCAAGCCCCTCTTCCTGAAAAGCATAGGCCCTAAGCACCCCACCACCACCACACACTTCTTAAAACACACCCCTGGTTTCTTCTTCAAAGCTCTTGTCTGGAGGGAAAGGTGTCCCTTGTCCTCCCTGGCTCTGGTCACTAGTACTATTGAGAATCATATAGTGTGCTCAGAATTAGTGGTTGCCAAAGGTCATGAACAGGTCTGGAGACATGGCTCAAAGGTTAAGAGAACTTGCTTCTTTTCCAAGGAACCTGAGTTTGCCCCCAGCACGTCCATCGAGTGGTTCACAAATGCCTGCAGCTCCAGCGGCAGGAGATCTGATGCCTTCTTCCGGACTCTATGGGCACCACACATGCATCCTCATGCATATGCATAACTAAATCTTAGGAGAGTCATGAGCACAGGGATGACTTCCTCAGTCCTGGGATCAGTCCTTGTCCTTTTCAGGAAGGACTTTTCAGTACATTTTGCGGCTCCTGGGGAGGGGTAAAGAGTAAGCCAGGAGGAATGATGTATCATGGGCACAAGTGGGTGGGAGAGCCCCCTGGGAACCCTCCCTTCTGTCTGTTCAGGGGGCTTCTTTGGTGGCGACACAAGGGCAGGTACCCAATGAGCAGCTTCAGCAACGATGGGGGAGGTTGTTCCAGGGGCGCCCCGGGAGGCAGGAGGCCTGTCCCAGCTCCCATCCACTCCTCTGGGATACAACAACTGTTAAAGCAGCAAGCCACACGCACTGTCCTACGCATCTAGTAGGGAGAGCAAGTGTCCCATTAGTGAGGGAAGTACTCCAGCTAGTGGGGCCTGGCAGAGAAACATGCTAGGTTAGAGAGTTGTTTTCAAGGGGAGAAAAAGGGCCTAAGTTATTATCTCAGGTTTTCCATTTTAAATGTTGGCTGAGCCAGGGTCGGGAAACAGACCCACAAGCCTAGCACCTGGGAGGCAGATGCAGGAGAATGGTGAGTTCCAGGTCAGCCTGAGTTACAAGACAATACACTTTGTTAACAAACAAATAGGCTGAATAAATAAAAATAGATACGTAAATAAATATTTGCTCAGTTGCTTAAATAAGCAAACATCAACCAAGCTAGAAGCTAGCAAGGCAAATAAAATGGTCTCTTGAACAGTATTTGATAGGGGGGCTCTGAAAAACCAAGGTACTGCCTCCTGGATGGAGAGACACACAACCCTTCCTACGCACATGGGATTCCTGGCCACAGCTGATTGGACCAGGGCGAGCGCTGGGGTGACTGAAGCCTGATCTACACCTTAAGCCTTTCCATTCCCATCCTTAATCCAAAGACCCCTAAGCTAGGCTCCTTCAGTCATGAGATTTGCGCTCACACTTTGCTGAGGCCTCCCCTGGCTACCTTTGTGTAAGGTCTCGTGGCTGGGAAGTGACTCAGTGGAAGACTGAATATTTAAGCATGTCTGAGTCTCTGGGTTCCATTCCCAGCACCCAAAAACCTCAACTGGAATAAGCTAGAATAAACAGGGCAGATTTTTGTTTGTTTGTTTGTTTGTTTTGTTTTTCGAGTCAGGGTTTCTCTGTAGCTTTGGAGCCTGTTCTGGAACTAGCTCTTGTAGCCCAGGCTGGCCTCAAACTCACAGAGATCCACCTGCCTCTGCCTCCCAAGCGCTGGGATTAAAGGCATGCACCACCACTGCCCAGTTTAACAGGGCAGATTTCTTTTCCATTTGCTTTATGATGTACGTTTTGTGTCCAGAGAGATGCTCAGTGCCTCATAGATCTTCATGAGATAGTACTGATAGAACCCATGAATTCATTTGTCATTGCATGGTCCCTCCCCATAGCTGTCCTAGCTTTAGTGAGACCTTGCAAAAACAGGTAAAGCCCCAACCTCACTGGCCACTGTCACAGCATCGCTGTAGTTGTCAAAGCCACAGCCGATGTCTCTGACTAGGGATCTTTGATTTCAACTAGTGTCCCTCACGCAGTGGGGACACTTCAGTGGCTTCTGCAATACACAGAGGCCCTGTTAGTCACCTGGGAGCAGAGCTGGGCAGCCCCACATGTTCACCAAGACCCAGAGCTAAGGACCCCCTCTCCTGAGCCAGTTCTAGGCCTCCTCAGAGTGGGATGAAGGATGCTGGCTGGAATGCACGGCTGATAGAGAGGTCATTAGGTAGCTGGCTCATACTCCCTGTCACCCGAAAAGAAAATCAATTGTAAACATCAGATAAAATATGACAGGCGTTTTAAGAATGTATTTTACAAGCAGCACACTATGATGGGAACAGGGTTGGCTAGAGGGAGACCTCGTGTCTCAGCCGTGTCGGAGAGGTCTGGCCTAGACCCTCTTAGTGTCAGCTCCACTGGCTACAGCAGCATCACCAACTTCAGATGCCCAGACTTGAGGGCGCCTTGGACCAGGCTGATGGCAGCTGGGAGACTGGCCAGAGAGGGTCTTGGCCTGAAGGATAGTGACTTGCGTGCTAGGATCTCTTGTACTCTGAGAGTCAGGAAGCCAGTTCTCTGGTCACTAGAGTCTTCCTGGGGGCTGTGGCCAGGTGCTTCTCCAGGATTCAGCCTTTTTGCCTTTGGAATGAGACTAACCCACACAGATAGCTAATGGGGAAGGGCTAGTTAAAACAATAGGTCTATTGTTGAATTGTATTTATTCATTTGTTTGTTTTTTGAGACAGGGTTTCTCTGTGTAGCCCTGCCCATCCTGGAACTCACTCTGTAAATCAGGCTAGCCTTGAACTCAGGGATCCAACTGCCTCTGCCTCCCAAGTGTTGGGATTGAAGGCATGCACCTCCACCACCCAGCTTTAATTACTTATTTAGGACAAGATCACCCAGGGTGGCCCAGGAATGTCAATCCTCCTGCTTCAGCCTCCTGAGTGCTGAGATTGCAGATGCACATCACGGTACCCAACCCTGGGGGAGCATCTTTACGGACTTTGCTATTACCTCGAAACTTGTCTTCTGAACAGTCTGCACTGCAGGTGGGTATCCTCAAGAGCTTGTGTGTGCAGTTCCTATGGGGGCCAGAAGGGGGCATCAGATCCCCTGAAATTGAAGTTACAGACAGTTGTGAGCTGCCTGGTGCTGGGAACTGAATCCCAGTCCTTTGCCAGAGCAGCAAGTGCTCTTAAGCACTAAACTATCTCTCTGACCCTCCCCTGGCCATGGACCTGCTTGGTGCCATACTTGACATGGGTGCCAGTGTGCCAAGACTGAAAGAACTGGTATTGACTCAGGACCCCCAAGATCAGGTTTTCAGCACAAAGGAGATTTCTCTGCCCCAGAGGGACACAGGGAATAAGAGACAAAGACAGGAGACAGAGGACAAGAGAGAAAAGGAAGGAACAACAGAGCAAGAACAGGGATATTTGTCCCACAGAGACAAAGACTGCCTCTGATGAAGAGGAGACAGATGTGGCCCATAGGAAAATGGCAGTTCATGAAGGAAAAAGGGGAAACCCCCATGTTAGGATGAAGCGTTTCATTTTAATTGTGCATGTGAATTAAGTGAGCCAAAGGGGGTTTTTGATCGTTGGACTTCAGTGCTTTGATAGCTGGACCTTGGTAGTCAGGCTCAGGAGGAGGAAGTGGCCAAATAAAGGAATAGACCTTGGTGGCCAGATTCAGGAATGTAATCTAACAGTTTTTAGCACGGCAGAGGGAATGGGGGAGAAGGGCAAAGCCTGTGAGAACCATGTTTGCCATGCTCAAGCTGGCTAGAGACCCTTCACCAGGGGCTTGTCCTTCCTCTTGAGTAAGTCCTGCCCACCTCAAGTTGTAGCCATCAGCCAGCCTTGGCCAGGCCCTGGTTCCCCCTAGTCCCTACCCCTTCTGCAAATGACTGACAGAGAGGGTTCATTTGTTTCACAAATAGTGGGGTAGCCCGATCTCTTGAACCCTGTTGAACCAACTGCAGGAGAACTGTTTGGTTTTGATTCTTCAATGTCTCCTATAGCTTAGTTTTTAATGCAGTAGAAACCTCAGAGGTGGGAAGGTCACTAGGATTGTGACTTTGAAAGTCACAGACTGAAGAGTTCTAGTCTGTGCTTTCCAGACTCGGTTGACCACTGTGTGAGAAGACGTGCCACACATGCCTGCCACCACGAGCTGTCATGCCTTTCTCATTATGTAAGACCCCAGTCCTTCTGAAATTGTGAGCCAAAATCTAGGTTTTTTTGTTTTGTTTTGTTTTTGTTTTTGTTTTAGATAAACAGGGTCTCACTATGTAGCCCTGACTGGCCTAGAACTCATAGACAGCGATCCACCTGCCTCAGAGTGATAAAAGTAACACAGAACCCAACTCAATGAGCCCATCAGACACAAAAGCCCTCCTCAGTGAGGATCAGAGCCAATGGGGAGGCTGCTTTGGTGGGTTTCCTTGTGGCCACTAAGAACCAGCAGAGCAATGCTGATGGATGCCCTGGCAGGTAAATGCACTTGTTGCAAAGACCTGAATGCAATGCATGGGACGACATAGTCAGGAAGAGAACGGACCCCGAGCTGTCCTCTCCCATCTACACACATGTGTGCACAAACTCACAGAATCCATTAGACAAACAAAAAGCAAGCGAGAGGCCTGAGTTGGCAGCTCGGGGTTGGAAACGCACACAAGGCCCTGGGTCTAACTCCAGCACACACAGAGAAAAAACCAAAACAAACCACAAGAGGAGGGAAGTAATAGCGCTATTTCAGAGTAAAGATAGCATTTGATGAACTCTAGTGGTTTAGTGTCTGGTTGGTTTGGTTTTTGAAAGCAGGGTTTCTCTGTGTAGCCCTGGAACTCACTCTGTAGACCAGGCTGGCCTTAGAGATCCGCCTGCCTCTGTCTCCAAAGTGCTGGGATTTAAGGTGTGCACCACTGCCACCTGGCTGGTATCTTTTTTTTCTTTTGACCAGGAAGTACAGAGAGCATGTGTTCTACCTGACAGGGTAGGGAACTGGACACCCAAGGACATGTGGGTCTCAAATTGCTGACTGTCATTCCTACAGTCATCCCAGCTCCTCACAAATCAGGCCCTTTGACTCTCACCCCAACTTCCTTGCCTGCCCGCCCCCCATGGCTGCTCTTCCTTGACTCATGCTGGCTCCTTCCCTTGCTATGGGCTGTTTAAATATGGGTGTGAGGTGAGGTGCTGGCTGAGGAGTCTGCCCTCAAAGTAAGGATTGGGCCTTTTCTAATAAAAAGGGCCCTTTCGCTTCATGCCCTCAGCCATGGCTGGCTCCATGTGGCTGCTCGGAACAATGAGGAAGCCTCGCTGAAGGTTCAAGTCCATGCATGTGCAATGGATGTGTATGGATTGTCTAAGGCCACGATAACACCGTGCAACAAACGGCATTTAGTTAGAAATGTCACAGATCGTGGCAACAGCGGGCGGGAAGACTGTAAGGGCCGGAGGCAGGAAGGGCAGGGTGAGTGTCTCTGGGATGTGACAGGACATTGTGCCCATGAACTCAGCAGTTGTGGTGGCCTGCACAAGTCAGCTGACATTCTAACACAGAGGGGAAGGACTCATGAGTCCCCACCCCTGGCTGAGGAGATAATCGCAACTGATGGTTTCTGAGTACATGGGCAACGCAAATTGGATTCAGTAGTTATAAAAATGTTGGTGGTGGCAAGGTTATTGTTGGAGTTGAGGGGAAGAATGGGGGTGAATATGATTAAAATGCATTGTAGGTTTGTATGAAAAATCACTGAGAATCAATGCAAATATTATATATATATATATATAAAGAAAGAAAATTCAAAGGCATTACTCACATGCTTGGAGCCAGCTGATCCCGGCTTGCCCTGGGCATCTCTCCTCCTACTCCAGGTTCTGGGAACGATGGCAGAGGCACCAAGGACAAACCCTGATATGCATGCTTGGGGCTAGCCTTTGTCCACATCCATGTTCCAACACTGTGTGAGTCAGAGCAAAGGTGTGCAGCTGGGTCCAGTGTAGGGGCCTGGGGCTGGTGCCCTAGCCACACAGGGCATGAGTTAGGGGACAAGGGTTAAGAGCGCAGGCTGCTCTTCCAGGGAGCCTAGGTTCAGTTCCCAGCAACCACATGGAGTCCCACAGCTGTCTGTAAGTCCAGTTCCAGGGGATCT
The DNA here is from genome assembly GCA_028555095.1 of Dicrostonyx torquatus. Lineage (NCBI taxonomy): Eukaryota > Metazoa > Chordata > Mammalia > Rodentia > Cricetidae > Dicrostonyx > Dicrostonyx torquatus. The sequence continues at coordinate 3,642,140 of JAQHUG010000066.1, read as the reverse complement.
GATGTCCTCTTCTGCACCTGCATGCCTGTGGGTCACATAAATTCACATAACCACAACCACACATATATACACAGAAAAAGAGATCATTTTTTATTTTTTTTAACAACCAGCTCCTGGGTTTTACACATAAAGAAAAGTTCCCATGAGCTGGTTTTCCCCAGATTTGAAAGGCAGAGGTGGCAGTGAGCTGCCATTCTTAGAAAGCTGAATTTGTGCTAGGCTTAAGTCAGCAGCATAGAATGGAAAACCCCAACAGTGTCTCTATTTATTCTTTTATAATTTCCTGTTCTGGAACTTGCTCTGTAGAGCAGGCTGGCCTTGAACTCACAGAGATCCGCCTGCCTCTGCCTGCCTCTGCCGGGATTAAAGGTGTGCACCACCACGGCCTGACTACGAAGCAGTGTCTTAGGCTACGGTTCATTTCTTTTTTTTTTTCTAGAACAAGTTCAGATGTAGGCAGTCAAGGATTACACAATACCTCTACCCGCACCGGTTACCAGCCTTTCTCTCTTTCTGCTCTACCAACCACAACATAATGGTTTTCGGTCTCAGGATCCCTATGCTCTAAAGTTGCTGCCAGAGCTCACACCGTCGTGCTCAGAACCACAGAGCAAGTTCCTGGACAGCCAGGGCTACACAGAGAAACCCTGTTTTAAAAACAACCAAAGTGTGTGGGGGGGAGCAGGGGGGAGCTGAGCAAGGCAAGAACAGCCTGTGCGGGAAATTCAGCCTACATCCTGGGTCTGCATACACGGGGACACTGTTAGCTTCCTGTCACGGCTCGGAAGTATCAAGCTGTGGATGTAGATTGATGTAGCTCCTGGTGGGCTGTCATACACACGTCCGGTGTCTTTGTGTGGACAGTGAGCTAACACCAATACCACTAGCCTTGTGACTGTAATTTTGCAGAAACTGCGCCTCTCAGGGAAGGCAGTGATTCCAGGCATAAGAAGACCAACTAAGGGGCTGGAGAGATGGCTCAGTGGTTAAGAGCACTGGCTGCTCTTCCAGAGGTCCTGAGTTCAATTCCCTGAGTTCAAATCAGGTGGTGGCTCACAACCATCAGTAATGAGATCTGGCGCCCTCTTCTGGCGTGCGGACATACATAAAGGCAGAATGTTGTATACATAATAAATAAATAAATCTTAAAAAAAGAAAAGAAAGAAGACCAACTAAATCAAACCCATACTCCCATGAGCCAAGAAGCGTCCTCAACCTGCAGATGGAAAAGAACTTTCTTCAGGTGGAGTTGTGGGACTGGAGGGCTGGCAGGCATGTGGTTTTCTATCCCCCTCACCAATGTCAGGAGTCAATCCCAGTGTCGTTTGAGCTCCCTGGTCCATCAGGGACACAGCACCCCATTCACCTCTGCAGGGAGCCCAGCACCCTGGGTGCACAGTTCCGTCCTCACAGGCTTCCAGGAAAGCTTTGGAGCCCAGGGCTTGTGAGATCTGCCTGGGTGAGCCCCAGGGCGCAGCGGACCTTCCTGGGTGGCCTCCCTCCTGCCCAGCCCAAGGGCGTCTTGCAGCTATAAATTGAGTAAATTGAAAATGTTACTGGGGTTGGAGATAAAAGAGAGAGCTGGTGTCTCCATGAATAAAACATGGGAGGGAGGCCATTTCTTGGAAAAATAGAGAGAATAAATTGCGGCGGATCAATTTTATCTAATTTCTTGGCCGAGCTTCTGACATGCAAATGAATGTGCTCATAATTTATGAGTGAGCTGTGGAGATTACCAGAGGGAAAGGAGGCTGGAGTTCTGCTGGAGGAAGGGGGGCACAGCCAAAGATTTAGCAAAGCCCACCAGGCACTTTCTCTTTAATACCATAAGATCTAGAAACCCTCCGAGAAAGACAAGAGCCAGAGTGGAGAAGATTCTAGAGTCCCGATCTTGTCTTTAGGGCCGATTCTGCTCACCCACCATATTCCAGTGGCCCTGATACCAAGCCCTAGACCACAGCAGAAGCGATCAGGCCCCAGGCCTTGGCTCATCCCATCTTGCTGTCTCTCACCCAGGTTTGACCAGTTTAGTTCTCCCTTGACCTTGGGTCTGGCCCAGTCTTCTGTGCTCCAAAAGTGTTTACTTGCACTAAAGGTGACACACTGGCTCAGTGTCGCCTACCAGCTTATTTTCCTTTAGATTGACAGTGGTTGTAGAAGGTCAGCACTGGTTATCAGGCTTAAGCCGGGAAATCTATTCTCACCAGGGTTTGTCTCCTGTTGAAGATTAGAACATTGGGCATGCAGGCTTCAATGCCCCAGAGTAACCACTGGTTAACCAAGGCAGATCACCAATCTTGTCACAGACTAACTCTCTGTCTGTCTCTCACCTCTCTGAACAGGAACCAAAGGGTTGGTGGCCTTTGGTCATTATGTGTGCCTATCCACTCTTCTTACAGTGGGCCTTAATAGGATGTGATCTCTCTCTGAGCTGTGGCTCTAACTAGATGGGAAAGAGAGGGAGTGGGGGAGAGAGAGGGAAGAAAGGAGGGAGGAGGGACAGAGTGACTACAGGAGTGCTTTCTTTTTTTTTTTTCTTTTTGGTTTTTCGAGACAGGGTTTCTCTGTAGCTTTGGAGCCAGTCCTGGAACTAGCTCTTGTAGACCAGGCTGGCCTCAAACTCACAGAGACCCGCCTGCCTCTGCCTCCCAAGTGCTGGGATTAAAGGCATGCAGCACCACTGCCTGGCATGAGTGCTTTCTCTTTTTGGTGGGAATGACAGGTGACCACTGTGGCAATCATGTGACAATGGCAGTGGTGGGGACAAAGAGCAATGAATTCCATCATGCTCCTTAGTGCTCTGCAAGGCCCCAGTGAGCTGGAGTGTGCAGCCTCCTTACTAATCCCTCCTCTTCAATGCTCTTCCTGCCAGAGGTGTCGGGAGCTTGGAGAGGGGTATGCTCGACTCTGGGTCTCATGCCACCCTCCCTGGGGCCATACTGTCACAGAGAACAGTTAAGACCTGAATGTGTCTGGTGTCTGGTTTGAATGGCAAGTTCTGGAGGTAGAATATTGGAGAACAATCAGATTTTTGCTGTTTTTGTTTTGTTGTTGTTTTGGGTTTTCAAGACAGGGTTTCTCTGGAACTCACTCTGTAGACCAGGCTGGCCTTGAACTCAGAGATCCTCCTGCTACTGCCTCCCGAGTACTGGGATTAAAAGCGTGTGCCACTGGCGCTGCCAGGAGAGTGATCAGTTTTTACAGATATTAGAGTGAGATCTTCATGATTTTTTCACAAGCAGAGGGAGACATTGGCGCCCCTCCCTCCACCATAGTGAGGTGACTCTGAACCAGGGAGAATGCTGCCATTAGTACCCGTATGTGCCGGGCACCTGCTCCCAGACTTCCTCGTCTTTGTAAGAAAGCAGTGTCTGGGACTGGGCCATAGCTCCCTAGCAGAGGATTTTTCTAGCAAGCATCAGTTCCTGAGCTCTAACCCTGGAACAACCCCACAAGCCCAAGCTGTCGGGTCCCTACTCGGGTGTCTGTCATAGCACATAAAGCTAAAACAGGGCCTTCTCTTTGGTTCTGGGAATGAAACTGGGCCTTGCACATGCTAGCCAAGTGCTCTACCACTGAGTGACATTTATAGACACCAGAAAGCTTTCTATCACTTTGCGGATGAGGAAACTGAGGCACAGAGCCTGGTGACTTGTGCAACTCAGGTGACTAACTGGCAAAGACTGGATGGACTTGGACTCAAAGCTCAAACTCACTAGTGCCCTTTGGCCCTCTCTGGCTGTATCTTGCTTGTTTGGCCAGCCAGAAAGACAGTAGTAAAGTTAAAATGGCTTGCGGTATCAAGGACCTTGGTGGGCAGTGGCTGCACATTAGGCAGCCTTGCTCAGCCCCCACTTCCCTCAGGATGCTTTTCTCTGTCCCTTAACCCTGACAGAAGGCAGGAGTCTTTGGATCAAGTCCCTGAAAGACTTAACAAGAATCTTGACTTCCTTCCCCTAGCGATCGTCCTGTATTTCTTTTCCTAGCTCCCCACACTGTTTCCTTATCATCAAGGGTGTGGCCATCTTCTAAGAGGCCCTATGGTCACTCAGGACTTTATTTATTTATTTATGCATTTATCTTGGTTTTCAGAGACAGGATTTCTCTGTGTGACAGCTCTGGTTGTCCTGGAACTTGCTTTGTAGATTAGGCTGGCCTCGAATGCACAGAGATCCACCTGCTTCTGCCTCCTGAGTGCTGGGATTACAGGTGTGTGCCACCACTGCCCGGCCCAGGGCGTCTTTATGCTGTCACATCCACCTGGGATCATCTGGTTTCTTTTGCTTGTTGTTGTCATACTGAGTGCCGTTCATGCCTATGACCTAGGCTCCTGGAGGGCAGAGCCACTGTCTGCATCTACCGTCTGCTTGCACTAGGTGCGAAGTCATTGTGGTGAGTCCAGGTTTTCCATCCGGAGAGGAAGAGAATCGCTAGGAATGGGCTCTATGGCCCTGAGACAGGGAGTATGGAGGGGCAGTGGCGCAACTGCCTGCGGTGGCATTGGCCATTCTGTCACACTCAAGCACCCGCATGTGGAGTGAGTGGCAAAGCCATCAGTGCAGGGGTAATGGCACCTAAGAGCCCTGTGAGGAGAGGCAGCTGGCAAGGGAGTGTTAACAAGGAATAGAGGGGAGGGCTGGGCAGCAGGAATCAGATGGTCCTGCAATGTTGGGGCTAGAAGGGAAACTGAGGCCAAAAGACAGTTCTGGCCTGCATCACAGAAGTCCATGTGCACAGGAGGAGTCTGGATAAAGTTTGAGTCTGCAGTCGAGTCTCTTTGGGTCCAGAGAGACATAGGTGCTGTCTTCAGAAAGTTGAAAATAAGTGGAGACACGCCCAAATAGGGTTTCAAAACTACAGTGTCTTTTTCATTTTATTTTCTTTTTTGGTTTTTTGAAACAGGGGTTCACTGTAACTTTGAAGCCTGTCCTGGAACTAACTCTTGTAGACCAGGCTGGTCTCGAACTCACAGAGATCTGCCTGCCTCTGCCTCCCGAGTGCTGGGATTAAGGGTGTGCGCCACCACCACCCGGCTGTCTTTTCATTTCTTACAAGGAATAACTAACACCTTAACATATTCCAGAATCATTGTGAAGTGTGATCCTGTACCCTACATTTCAGAGATGATCAAAGTATTTAGGAAACTCACCTACTTGAAATGTCCTGAGGTGGCGACAGGAAAAATGGGTATGGTCTTCATTAGCATTCCTCCATGGTCTCTGTGGCATCTGTTGACCCAACCGGGAGACCCAGGTGTGGGTCTGACTCGGGGAGTGACTAACCTGCTAACAAAACCCTCCCAGCCTCAAGTTTCCAGAGCTAATAAATGACCCCTCCTCTGCTGTCAACAGTGATGATCTGAAGCTGGGTGTATGAAGTACTTGGTGTGGCCAGGCTCATCTGCAGAGCTGAGCTTCGGCTCTGCATGTCAACCCTGTCACCATTTCTTAGGGTGGGTTCAGAACACTTTGCTAACAGGATCCGTCCTTGGAAATCAGAAATGCGACTTACTTATTTATTTAATGTATATGAGTGTTTTGTCTGCATGCTTGTATGTGCCTGTATGTATCATGTACATATGTGCCTGGTGCTCATGGAGGTCAAAACAGGAAGAACATCAGATCCTCTAGAACTGAGTTGCAGATGGTTGTGAGTTGCCATGTGATGCTGAGATTCGAACCCAGGTCCTTTGCAAGAACAGCAAGTGCTCTTAACTTCTGAGTCATCTCTCCAACCCTGGCACTTTTCTTCTTAAATACATTCCTTGTGGGAAGTCTTCAAAGAGAATTCACATAATTTCTCATTATTTAACTTTTACGTGCAATTATAAACAATGAACTGTGAACATGAATTGGGCAGACTTGGAGTATTTGTCTTCAGATCACAGGTCTTTTAAATCCTTCCCAGGCTGCATAAGGAGTTGGCCTGAGAAGATGAGCTTCCAGGGGTGTTCTAGACAGCTGTGTGCCCTGTAGACGGCCGTGTGCCCTGCAGACACCTGTGTGTCCTGTGGCTCCTGATGCTGCAGAGTCAGTTCTTTAGGAAAGCAGGTCATTGCCTGCAGTGGAGCTAGAAACCTGTGCTCATGAGGCCACAGGCTCCCCAGGCCTCCATCGTGCCTGCATATATGAGTTTGAATAATAGTCTTTTCATTGGCTCTGCCTTGACCCTTAATAGATATCCATCTATCCAACAACCATCTAAACATCCAAGTACCTAAGTATTTACACATTGGTCCACCTTCATCCATCTAATGACACATCCATTCACCCATCTGTTTAAATATCCACACGTCCTTCAACCCATTCATCCAAACAGCAATCCGCTCATCACACTTGTGTCCATCATCCATCCATCCACATAGCCATCCATCCATCCATCCATCCATCCATCCATCCATCCATCCACAGAGCCATCCATCCATCCATCCATCCATCCATCCATCCATCCATCCATCCATCCAAGGCAACTCTTACAAAATAAAGCATTTAATTGGGGGCTTACTCACAGTTTTAGAGGGTTAGTCCATGATCATCATGGTGGGAAATAAAGAGGCATGGTGCTACAGCAGTAACTGAGAGCTTTACATCGTGATTCAGAGGGAGAGAGAGAGAGAGAGAGAGAGAGAGAGAGAGAGAGAGAGAGAGAGAGAGAGAGAGAGAGGACGTGGTGTGGGCTATGGAACCCTCAAAGCCCACCCCTAGTAGTACACCTCCTCCAAAAATGTCATGCCACACCTACTCTAACTCCGACAAGACCACACCTCCTAATCCTTCCCAAACAATTCCACTAACTAGGGACCAAGCATTCAAATATATAAGCCTATGGGGGGCATTCTCATTCAAACCACCAAACCATCCATCTTTCTATCCATTCATCCATCTATCCACACATCTAACTCATCCATCTTTCCACACGTCCATCCATTCATCTATCCTACACACCCTAACAAGGAACATTTGTTGATGTATATTATGGACCAAACTCTAGGTATAGGAGTATGTATTAAACTAAACAGACAAAAGTCCCTTCTCTACTGAAGTCATTTTTTAAAAGTTTTTTTTGTTTTGTTTTGCTTTTTTGTTTGTTTGTTTGTTTTGGTTTTTCGAGACAGATTTCTCTGTGCCTTTGGAGCCTGTCCTGGAAGTAGCTCTTGTTGACCAGGCTGGTCTCGAGCTCACAAAGATTCACCTGCCTCTGCCTCCCGAGTGCTGGAATTAAAGGCGTGTGCCACCACTGCCCGGCTTTTTTTTTTTTTTTTTTAAGTTTTTAAGATAGGATTTCTGTCATGGAATTCACTGTGTAGACCAGTCTGGCCACAAACTCAAAGAAATCTGCCTGCTTCTGCCTCTGAGTATTGGGGTTAAAGGTATGCACCACCATTGCTCGACTGAAGCCAATATTTTTAACAATGGTGACAAAGATATCAAATACATTCAATAGGAACATTATATAGTCCATTAGAAGAATAAGCACTTGCAAGAGAAATTAATTAGAAGTGGATCTGGGATAAAGAAAGAAAAATCGAGGTTGGGGCTACAGGTGAGACAGAGTCATCAGACAGGTAGCCCTAAGAATGTGATGTTGGAGTAAGAGTTTGAAGAGAGAAGAAAGCAGGGCAGGAGTGATGTGGGATGAGAGCACCCTAGGAAGGAGAGAGGCAGAGACCCAGCAGGAAGCAGAGGACAGGCAGCTGGACAAAGACTGTTCACCTTGTAAGGACTTTGACTCAGAAACTAGAACCATTGCATCGCTCCCAGCAGAGACGTGACACGCTCTGGTCTACTTTGTAAAGGCCCGTTCCAGCAGCTGGGTTGAGAGCAGAGCTGTCTGCTCATTGTTGAAGTCCCTGGCCACCCGTGGCTGTTGAGGGCTTGAAATGTGGCTCATCTGAATCAGGCGTGCTGTGTGTGTCCATGCAGCCTGACGCCAAAGACCGCACACGATGAAGGATAAGCCATTTCATCAGCAGCCTTGACTGCTGATTACACGCCGACATGATGATGCTTCGGGTAGTTAGCTCAACATATGGTATTAAAATTAGTTTTATCTACTTCTCTTTATTGTTTTCAAAGCCAGGGATCTAAAAAAAGTTGATTTCAGAAGTAGGAGGTGGAAAGGTGAAAGGGCAGCAGAGCTGGGGAGAGGTTGGATTTGGTGCAGAGCTGCCGAGATAGGGTGGAGAAGTTCTGGGTGAACGTGGTTAATAATAACACTCAGTGTGCTTTAAAACAGCTCTGGGATGAATGGTCTCTCCACAAAGAAATAACGGATGCTTCGGGTGGTGAGTACGCTACCTGCCCTGATTTGAGCTTCACACTCTGGACACGTGTACCTAGACAAGATATGATACCCAGGAAAGATGCTCTCTGCTTTTACAGTACTAGGAGGATCAAACCCAGGGCCTTGTCCCCCAGGGAACGTACCCTACCGCTGAGTTACACTCAAGCCCCTAAATGCACAGTTTTTACCTGTCAACCATAAGTTTATTCTCGCGTTAGGGAGGTAGCTCGTTCAGTGAAGCGCTTGACCTGCGTGCACTAAGACTGGAGTTCAATTCCCACAGCTCACCTAGCAATGTGTGTTTATACTCTCGGCACCTGGGAGGCTGAGATGGGTGGGTCCCTGGGACTCACTGGCCAGTCAGGCTAGTCTACTTGGTGAGTTCCAAGACAGCAAGAGACTCCATCTCAATTAAAAGGGTAGATGGTACCTGCAGAACAATGCCCAGGGTTGTTGCTGCCACACACACATGCATGGGCATCCTCCTTCCCACATACATGCACACAAACATGCACTTTTTTTCTTTCCAGCTTTATCCTCGTGCCAGTGGAATGGAAACGTGAATTCAATCCCCAAGACCCACACAGTGGAAGACAGCCAGCGCTCACAAGTTGTTCTCTGACTGCTACGTGTTCATTTGTTTTTTGTTTTATCTTTACTTTATATGCATTGGTGTTTTGCCTGAATGTATGTCTGTGTGAAGGTCGGATCTTCTGGAACTGGAGTTACAGACAGTTATGAGCTGCCATGTGAGTGCTGGGAATTGAACCCGGGTCCTCTGGAAGAACAGCTAGTGCTCCTAATTGCTGAGCCATCTCTCCAGCCCCCGCTACATGTTCACTAAATAAACAAATTCAGTTATAAAACAAAAGAACAAGAATTTGGGTTGAAGAGATGGTTCAGTACTAAGGGCATTGATCACTCTTTTAGGGAACATAAGTTCAGTTACCAGCACCCATGTCAAGTCCAGAGGAGCTGACAGCCTCCTCTGTCCTCTGCAGCCACCACACTCATGCTTATATGCACACAGAGGCACATAAAATAATGTTTATTTTAAAAAAAATTTTCACTAGAAAGATAACACTGTCTTAACAAAAAATGTTCACGCAGCTTTATTATAACAAACGAAATGGTGCACGAATGGCTTGATCAGAATGGATGCTTATGATGATCGTCCAAGTTTGACTTGCATAGTGACATCATGTCAAACGTTTTCTTCCTCAGTTCATGTTTTTTAATGTTTTCTTTTCTTTTGGTTTTTCGAGACAGTGTTTCTCTGTAGCTTTGGAGCCTGTCCTGGAAACCAGCTCTTATAGACCAGGCTGGCCTTTAACTCACAGAGATCTGCCTGCCTCTACCTCCTGAGTGCTGGTATTAAAGGTGTGCGCCACCACTGCCTGACTTTTAATGTTTTAAAGACTGATTTAGCCGGGCGCACGCCTTTAATCCCAGCACTCGGGAGGCAGAGGCAGGCGGATCTCTGTGAGTTCAAGGCCAGCCTGGTCTACAAGGGCTAGTTCCAGGACTGACTCCAAAGCTGCAGAGAAACCCTGTCTTGAAAAACCAAAAAAAAATAATAAAAGACTGATTTATTTGATTATTTTATGTGTATGAGTGTTTTGGCTGCATGCATGTATGTGTACATGCCTATGAAGTCAGAGGAGGGCATTGGATCTCCTGAGACTGGAATTACAGAAGGTTGTGAGCTGCCATGTGAGTGCTAGGAATTAAACCTGGGTCCTCTACAAGCAAGAGCAGTAAGTGCTCTTAACAACTGAGTCAATCTCCAGCTTTGTTTTGTTTTGTTTGTTTGTTTTTTCAAGACAGGGCTTCTCTGTGGGACAGTCCTGACTCTCCTGAACTCACACTGTAGACCAGGCTGGCCTCGAACTCAAGAGATCCACCTGGCTCTGCCTCCTGAGAGCTGGGATTAAAGGTGTGCGCCACTGCCACCCGGTTGGCTTTGTACTTTTTGACAGACACTTTGCAGAATGCCCTCAGGACCATGCAGACTGAATAAATGGATCTGAATCATGTCTTGATGTCTTGAGGCTGGGAAACATGTGTACAGTTTGTTGCCATGGAATACACCTTTGTTCTCTCTCTCTCTCTCTCTCTCTCTCTCTCTCTCTCTCTCTCTCTCTCTCTCTCTCTCAATTTGGCATTTTTCATGGGCCTTTAGTTACCTAGGTATGATAATAACAACACCTGCTACCCCTGTCACAGAGACCCATTGCTTTAAAGCCAGTTTTACCTGGGATGGTTTTCATGGGTCTTCAGTGGCAGTTTAGATGGCCAACAAGATGAGCAAGACGTCCACATTGGTGGTTAGGACGGTTTGACTCTTAAGTCCTAAGTAGGTGGCAGAAGTCCTCAGATGTGACTGTGTGGATCTGGATGAGGAGCCTGCTCTGCTCTGCTCAGTGTCAGTAAACAGAAAGTGTTTTTGGAAGCTATAGAATTCTAGGCTTCTTAATACTGTAAAACTGAACTAAGATTAGATGCCACTTTTTCAGAGATGATTCCTGGAAAGCCTGGTCTAATTCAAAGCTTTATAAATGAATTATTCCACCAATAGGCAAAGTGTAACCTAAGTCTATCTAGACGGATAGTACGTAACTTCTACTGAGGGCTGTTTAGTAAATGCGTAACTGTATAGGGAACCTGCTCTGGTAAAGAAACATAAAAATAGAATAAATAAAAATTAAATTAAAAATTGTTTTAAGTTAGTTTTTTACTTTGCTTTTGCTTTTTTTTTTTTAATTCAGGGATTCTCTGTGTTACAGCTCTGGCTGTTCTGGAACTCTCTGGCCTCAAAGACAAAGATCTGCCTGCCTCTGCCTTCCCAAGTGCTGGGATCAAAGGTGTGTGCCCTAAGCACCTGGCTTAAACTATTTTTTTAATAAATAAAATAAATGAATTAAAACAGAAAATAGCTTTCATTTTAACACACGGGAGGTAAAGGCATAATGATCAGGTGTGTCTTAAAACGAAACAAAACAAAAACCAACAAACAAAAAAAGAAATAGCAGAAAATAAAACAGTCATGGGGGCTCTGGGGGAGACAGACACAGGTGATGGCAGTGACATGGGACAGAAGTGGAGAGAAGGGTTTGAAGCTAAGGAGTGTTGGGAAGCTAGTGGCACAGTTGTGTGTGTGGAGTGAGCGCTCTGCCCAAGGCTGGGAGGAGCAGGATGGGGTTGGAATCAGGCCTGCCTATGCCCCTGAGAGGCCAGAGGAAAGCTCTCTGTCCCAGAGCAGTGGAAGTGGGTCTCGCTGACAGGTTTGGGCACACCAAACCCTCCATTTCCTCAGCTGTAAAATGAAGGCAGTAGGAGCCAAGCCTCAGAGCTACGGACTCTGGGTAACCAAGTAGAGGGGAGGTATAGCCTGGACTAATCTGTGAGCCACCTGTGGGCCCCACCATTACCACAAAGGCAGGGCTGTGATCAGGGTAAGCTGAGGTGCACCCGCCACCCCACTGCCCTGCTCTGAATGCCAAGGCATTGAGAATGCATGTGAGTTTTATGTCCTTAGAACACTGTCTATGTTGGGCTTGGCTAAGCTCTTGGTGCCCTGTGCCAAAGGGAACAAAAGCCCCAAGCCCCTCCCAAGGCACAGCTGAAATAGAGGATGGAGGCCCAGGTTGGGGAGCACACCTCTGTAACCTGTAGTGCTCTCCCCATGCAGAAGAGGGGACCTACATGAAGGGACTTGGGGAGGTGAGGTGCTAAGAGTCCTGCCATTTAGCACAGCTGCTACAGAAGAGGGCCTGGGAACAGAAACCACCTATAGGCGGCTTTACTGTTTTTGGTCTCTGCTGTGATGTGGCCTCCTTCACTATCAGCCCTTTCCCAGTCTGGCCTGGGGCAGAGCCCTGTACGATAGGCCCAGAGTGCACCAACTGTATAACATGTGGGGGAGTGCTGGGATTTGCAGGTCAGACTGAGGGAGCGTACAACAAGACGAATGTGGAGGGACCACCCGTGCTCACTGGCTTGCACATTCCACATCTGTCCACCCCTGGCCATCCACACTAGCCTCCCTCTGGCTTCTTCCTTCTAGACTTGCCATCCTCCTGCCCCCATCTCCCTTCTCTCACACAGCAACAAAGGAGGTTTTGAAACTGTGAGTCAGGTTCTACCATAGCCTGGCTGAAACTTCTAAGATTCTTTCTTCTCTAGCAACCACACTGTAATTCTTTTAAGCCTCCCTGGAATTAAACCTTTGTCTTTGGCCAAATCTATGGGTCAACACTCTGATCTCTGTATCTCTTATGTTTCTCTATAACATCTCCACCTACTGGACATCTGCCATTGGGTCTTCGCACAGGTTGCCACTCTACCTAGAATGCTGTGTCCTTCCATCTTTGCCTAGGTCACAAAGTCTCACCATTTTTGCCCTCATTGCAATGTCTGATCCTGACATTGGGCCTCCTGATATAAGAAATCCTAAATTCTAAGAAAGAAAGAAAGAAAGAAAGAAAGAAAGAAAGAAAGAAAGAAAGAAAGGAGGGAGGAGGGAAAGAGAGGGAGGGAGTGAGAAAAGGAGGGACGGAAGGAGAGAGGGAGGGAAGGAGGGAGGAAGGGAGGGAGAAAGAAAGAAAGAAACCCTAAATTACTCTTCCTGTCTCGATGTTTACTCTCATGTGTTACTGCTGACAACCTTCTCCTTACATATCTGGTTACCTATGTGTTATGATGCCCTGCAAGAATGTCAGTTTCCAGAAGATGTTTGCACCTTTTCCACACTCTACCTCCTTCTAGAGCCTGAAATACAGTAGAACATTAGCAAATGTTTGACCCCTGAACCACTGTGCATGTGTGTGCGTGTTTTCTGAGCTCTCAGTAGGAGCTAGCTCATCTGATCCTCTGTTGTGACACTGTAGAGTTGAACAGACTGGTCATGAGAACCTGACCCCGGAGCCCTCTGCTACCGAGTGCCATGTGCTGCAGCTGGTTGGCCCTGTGACCTCAGCCACCGCTCCTCCTTGCAGCCACAGCTTCCCTCCACCAGCTGGCACTAGTAGTGTTTTCTTAGTGCCTCTGAGGTTCTAGATATGGCTTCCACAGGGGACAGGAGGGCCCCTTGGGAAGGTTCATGTCTAGGACAGCCTTGTGCAAGTGTTCACTTCCAAAAAATATTTCTGTGGCTTATTATAAATGCAGACACACCTTTTCTTTGAGGATATGGCCACTGGTGGACTGCCCACGACCAGTGGATGGCCCCACACCCATGCACAGATGGATTAGGAGTTATAAATGATAATAATGATGATGATGTTGATAATACATAAAGTCAGAAGGGGGATGCATTGGGGAGTCTGGAGGGGCATTGGAGGGAGGTAGTGGTGGTAGATATCATCCAAATATGTTATATAATATATGAAATTTTCAAAGAATAAATTTAAGATAGTATTTCAGAAACAAAATAAATGCAGGTGCATAAACTACGCTTGCCTATGTTTCTCTACTTCATTTATGTTGGAGCTTGTCTGAAAGAACAGGACAATTAGGTTGGGTAGTGGTGGCACAAGGCTTTAATCCCAGCACTTGGGAGGCACAGGCAGGTGGATCTCTGTGAGTTTGAGGCCAGCCTGGTCTACAAGAGCTAGTTCCAGGACAGGCTCCAAAGCTATGGAGAAATTCTGTCTCAGAAAAAAAAAAAAAAAAAAAAGAACAGGACAATTAAAGGCATGTTACAAGCGCATGTGCTAAATGGGGTCTCTGTGGTCTACAATAGAAGTCAGACCCAGGGTTGCCTGGGGATGAAAGGTCCAGCAAGGGACACACAGGGAACCTGCTAAGCCAGGCTTGAGAGCTGACAGGGCACTGCTGTGGCAGGTAGGGTATAGTGACGCGGGACAGCAGGCCTAAACCCGATAAGGTGACAGATTTCATAGGCCTAGACTCAGACTCTCTGGGACTGCTTGGCCCTTGAGACCGCCTCGGAAAGAATGAGGGTGGCCTGGGACTCATCTTCTTGGGATCTGTGTCCTCCTCAGAACAGCCAGAGCCTAGGAGCACCCTGGGGAGACATAGAGTATTGCCAAACTTTTCCAAGCCATTTGCCAATGTCCTGAGGCATCCTCCAAGGACATGGCCTCCTGTGTCCCTGGGCTGGCTCCCATGGAGGCAACACCCTGGGAGGGAACTGTGGGTGATTGGAGCTGAGTGACTCCCAGTGGACCCCTCTACCCATAAGGCCTCTTCCCAGAAGGTCCTGACCCCAGAGTCTTACTTTCCAGTCTCTTCCCACAGGGACTTGCTCCCTCCACCTGGGGCCTGTGTTGCTGAGCAGAGGCCACCAAGACTCAGGGGACAAGGAAAAGTCTTAAGAAATCCCTGAAGATTGGGGTGCTCAGAGCCTGGTTGCCAGGCCCCCCACCTAGAGATCAGAGATGCCCTCCCCAAAGTTCTGGGGCTCCCCTGGGCCTTTAGAAGACGGAGTGGAAAATGAAATATTTGAGTGCTTAAACGGGCACAGGACCAGCGAGCTGTGAGAGTTGTCTAAGTTTGTTTAGTGATCCGATTTCCAGTAGAGGGAGACTTCTCTTCTGGGGACCACAGGAGCTGAGGAGCCTCTCTGGGCTTCCTGTCTGGTCCACCCTCCTGGGCAGTGTACAGATGGATGCAGTCACTTGTTGATCCACACATTCTCCCTGTGCTTCTTTACTGAACAGCAATTCTATCCCAGGGCTAAACAAAAAGGAGAAAAAGGAGGAAGTTCCTGGTCCCCGGGAAGAGATAGCTAACAAGCCGGGTGGCTAGCAGACCAGCGTGCTCTGGCCGAAGAAGGGAGGTGAACCTGGGGAGCAGGAAGGGCCTGTGAAGGGAGGAGGGACTTGCCCTAGGGCCAGCTACAAAGACAGAGCCAGCGGCAAGAGCTAAGGCTTTGGGGCAGGAGCTGCAGGTGGATCTCCAGAACAGAAAGGCAGGTGAGTCGGGGGCGTAACAGTCAGGGGGCATGTGAAAGATGAGGTCTGAAGGTCCTGTTGTGCAATGGACAGGGCAATGGATGCTGGCTGGCTTGTGTTCTAATTGTCAGGGAAGCTACACAAAGTCTCAGCAGGGGACTGAAAAAATGAGCCCTGCATTTGGAGAACAAGGGGCTGGTAGAGCTGGGATTCCTTGGGGACCCTGAGACCTTTTCAGGGTTAAGAGCAGGCAAGGATGTCATGTCCATCTCCAAGGGACTCTAAGGATGGCCTTTGGAAAAAATCTGCAAAGGAGTTCACTGGTGTTCAACTGTCCACTTGCAGCCGCCACAGGGCTAACAGAGGGGTGAAGGCAGCTGTTGCATTTCAAAATTCTGCTTTCTGGAATGTGAGGAGTAAGCACAGTCCAACTCTGAGGCAAGGTCAAGGTCAGGTGAGCACCACAGCCACACACCTGAACCCAAACCCAAAGCAGGGGCAGCGAGGCAAGCTTTCCCATGGACCGGAAAGGAGGGGCTCGGCTGGAGCAGAGCTGAACAGAGGGGAACTGTACCCAAGTCATGTTATTGCTGGTACAAATCTTTTCCAAGAATTGAACTCTGGTGGTCAGCAGGATGGTCCTGCCTTGTATCACTAAGGGTTAAGAGGTAGCTGGGATTTCCGAAGAGCTGATCTACTTAAGCCTGATGGCCAAGGGACAGAGCCGGGAAAGTGGGAGGGGCACTGAGCCTCTGCTTCCCCTCAGATGAGGCTGCAGAAAGAGTCTCTTGTGGGGACTGGAGAGGGGTATGGGACGCTAGAGCACTAACTGCTCAAGCAGAGGATCTGTGTTCAGTTACCAGCACCCTCACACTGGCTTACAACCATTTGAAACGATAGTTCCAGAAGCTCTGGCCCCCTCTTCTGGTCTTCTGACTTTCTGGGGCACCAGGGACACATGTGAGGCACACACATACATACAGACGAGACACTCATACACATAAAACTTTTTTTTTTCGAGACAGGGATTCTCTGTGTAACAATCCAGGCTGTCCTGGAACTCCCTCTGTAGACCAGGCTGACCTCGAACTCACAGAGATCCTCCTGCCTCTGCCTCCTGAGTGCTGGGATTACAAGCATGCGCCACCACCGCCGGGCATAAAATAAGTTTTTAAACTTCTGTTTGCTTACCATTTTAACTCCAGATATTGGCCTTCCAAGGCTGAAGACTGAGCCTAGTTAGAGGGTCATTTAATGACCCCAGGGACATCGAGGCAAAAGGTGGATACTGAGGCACATATGTAGATGCGTATGTCACTTTGACCCGACAGAGCCACCCAAGCAGGGAATGGGTGGGGTGAGATGATGTCCAGGGCAGAAAGAGCCAATATAGAGTGAAGGTACTCTAGGCAACTGGACTCCCCACAGGGGTTTCTAGGGAGTCATATACAGTGTGTCCCCAAGGAGCAGGGATTTGGGGTCTTGTCACCTCTGTTTGAAGGCTGCTTACCAGAATGGTAACTCCATAGCACTCAGGACCACCATACATGTGAGAAGTCAGCTTTGATGGCCAGAGAAAGTCCTCAGACACTAAGGTGGACAAGCTGTCATTGGCTGTCTGTCGTCCAGGCCCTGGAAGAGCTGGGAATAGGGGCACAGAAATAGTCCCTACAATGTCTGCTACAGCAAGCCTAGATCCGGGCCTATTGCTTCATCTGTTAAATTATGCCTACCAGAGTAGCCTTCTTTTGGGGGTTCAAAAAAAACATGCATGTGTGTGTATACACAAATTATTATTATTTTTACTTTATGAGTGTTTTGTCTGCACAGGAGCCAGAGGAGGGTGTCAGATCCCCTGGAACTGGAGTTACAGATAATTATGAGCTACCAGATGAGTTCTGGGAAGTGAACCCAGGTCCTTTGGAAGAGCAGTCAGTGTCTGAACCACTGAGTCATCCTTCCATCCCCAGAGCAGCCTTATTTCAAAGACAGGAGAAAGGGAAGGACTGGCCCATAGCTATAGCCCCAGCTACACCAGAGGAGAAGGGGTGAGGATCCAGGAGTCCAAAGTCAACAGAAGAGATTTGGGGGGGTTGGGGAGGGGAGAAAAGACATTCTCTCTCATAGGATACCAGAGACTGAAGGAGAGGCTGGACCTCACGTGTGTGTTTCAGAGAAGGCAACCCATGCCCCCTGTGGGTGTTTCCCAAGAGCTTTCTGAGAGCAGCAGGCATACAGTGATGAGCAGGGATGCTTGAGTCTTACCGGGTGGGGCTCTGTGTCATAAGGAGCCATCAAGTAGGGTTGGACTAGTGTGACAGTCTACTGTCATAGGATGAGATGGGGCAGGACCTTCCAAAGGAGGCAGCCACTGTATCACGTGCGGGATCCCTACAGCCTCAGTGTCTCCCATGGAGACTATGCAGCATGTCGCTGTGTGGAAGGACTGGGGTGGTTTGGGTTTGTATGGAGGAGAAACACACACCCTGGGACACCAGAATGTCCCCGCACGGAGAGGTGGTCATGTTGCAGACTGAAACTAGTAAGGGGAGGAGGAACGGGGCTCCCATCTAACTGTGAAGTGGGCCCGCCCCCTCCTTGTTAAAAATGATGCTTTTAAATCAGGTGGTGGTGGCACACACATTTAATCCCAGCACATGAGAGGCAGAGGCAGGCGGATCCCTGAGTTCGAGGCCAGCCTTCTCTACAGAATGAGCTCCAGGACCCCAGGGCTACACAGAGAAACTCTGTCTAGAAAAAAAACAAAACAAAAACAGACTAAACCAAGCAAAAAACAAAACAAACAAAAATGATATTTTTCCTCTATCTGCCCTTCACATCAGGAAGAAATGGATTTGGACACGAGCTGAGATGAAATTCTGCTACTGTCACTGGTACTTTGCCACCTGCCTTTGGCTCCTTGGCACATGCAACCAAAGTGTGCCCATCTGGAGATTTCAGGTTCCCAACACTTGATTCCCCTGAACCTGAATCCTGCTTGGTCTGTAGGAGTCATCTGGGAAGTGGTAAGGCTTTTGTGAGCCCCAGCGATGCTTTCCTGCCACAAGCTGGCACCCTGCTCTGTCTTCAGTGCTCCCAAGACGACCGTGTCTTTCCCTGCTTGTCTGCAGGGCATCCACCTCCCTGTTCTTGGCAATCTCACGCACCTGCCTCCACGCCTCCCTAACAGCTTGACAACCACCTGTCGCTTTTCCTCTACACTTGTCTGACAGTTCCTCAGACGTCCTTTGTCATAGGCATGTGTCACAGGTGTATAATTACTCTTTTACCATTTTTTAAATAAACCAATATTTTCATATGCTTATGTTTTTATTGTGCTAAAATGAGCATAACATTAAGGTTGCCATATTACCATTTACTTATCTTTTGGTGCTGGGGTAGAAACCAGGGCCTTATTCCATGCTAGACAAGGTCACTGAGCCAGTCCTTTAGTCCTTGACTTTTTTTGTTGTTTTGTTTTTTGTTTTCTGAGACAGGATTTCTTTGTGTAGCTCTGGCTGTCCTAGAACATGCTCTGTAGCCCAGGTTGGCCTCAAACTCAGAGATAAACCTGCCTCTGCCTCCCAAATGCTGGAATTAAAGGCATGCACCACCACCAACTGGTTACAGTTTTTTTTTTTTTTGTTGTTGTTGTTTTAAATAAAGCTTTTATCTCATGTAGTCCAGGCTGGCCTCGAACTCACAGAGATCCAACTGCCTGTGCCTCTCGAGTGCTGGGATTAAAGGTGTGTGCCACCACTACCCAGCTCCCTTATCCATTTTTAAAGTATCTGTTTTTATTATTCTTAAATATGTGCTTCTGTATCTGTGTATGACTATGCACATGAAGGGTACAAGTGCCCTCAGTAGCCTTGGGTCCGTGGAGCTGGAGTTACAGATGGTTATGAAGCAGCCAGCATTGGCACTGGGAGCCAAACTCAGGTCCTCTTCAAGAACAAGTGCTTTTGTTGTTGTTGTATTGTTTTTGTTTTTTTAGAAAGACTTTCTCTGTGTAACCCTTGTTCTGCAGACCAGGTTAGCCTCGAACTCACAGAGATCTGCCTACCTCTGCCTCCAAAGTGCTGGAATTAAAGGTGTGCGCCACCACCGTCTGGCCAGAGCTGGTGTATTACACATACTTAGATCATTTGCTGGCTAGATTAGGTAGAGGATCAGAATCTCCAGCAAATGTAGCAGCAAATTCACCCAGTGCTAGGGAACTGCTTGTCCTCGGGGTCCTCACTTAAATCTGTGCTGCTGAAAGGTCACATGCTCTTCTGTTCCTCAGCCCGACCTAGTAGGACACCCTACCTGACTTCCAGCTACCAGCCCCTCTTCCTAGGTCTAGGGATGGGCTTCCTCTGGGTTCTGGGGTCTATTTTGCCACTCACACAACAGACTGGGCATGCTCTAAAAATAGCATGAAGTGGGCAATTGAAGAGGCTAGAAGGTAAACATTGAGATTTCTCCTTCCCAGAATGGTACCTAGGAAGTGGATGTGTTTTCCCTGCCTCCCAGGCTTCCCACAGTGGCCCTCAGTGCCGCAAGCTCAGTGGCACAAGCTCTGACCGGTTGCCTGCCCTGTCTATGGCGTCTTCCCCTTGACCCAACCTCTTCTAGTACATCCTGACATCAAGGAGACAACTTAGCATGGGAGTTAGGTCTTAGCCTCTGATAGAGCGCCCCAAAGGAAGACACTGGAGAACATCAGATTCAGGCTCATTCTTTGCACCCGAGAAAACCATTTTTTCCCTTCAATTGCTTTCAAAACAGCATTTTGGAGGTGTGGGGATGCATAGGGACACCAGAAACCCTTTCTTTCCACCAATCTCTTTTCCACAGGGGTTTACCCCAACTGGTTTGAGCTTCACAAAGAAATAGAACATTGTAATTAACATATGAAATCCTTATTTCTGAAATTATTAAATTTGTTACGCTTATACAGTGTGGAACATATTGGAAGGCAAATTAAAATGTTATGTGTTAATAAGCTTGAATTAAATTGGGCTTTGAGAACCCAGGGAAGCAGAGTTGGTCCCTCATGGATGCTGGGGGGGGGCGGTTTAAGGAGTCTTGCCTCCCCTTGAAGTCACCATCACTGAAATCACTCAGGAAGCATTGGTCCTGAGAGGAGACCCCAGCCTGAGAGTGTGTGTTGGTGAGTGTTTCTGTCGAGTGTGTGTGGAAAGGTGGACTTTGGTCTATCTTTTTCTCCACAGAAGCATGGAGAAAAGAGCAAACTGAGAAAGCTCTTGAAAGCAACCTTCTTAGGCAGAGTAATAAGCTCAAGGAACCCCTTCCCACAAGCTCTGGGTAATGGCTTCCCAAGTCTGAAGAAGAGTCGTGAACAGTCTGGTTCAGGGAGAGGTAGTTCTCTTCCAGGTACATAGAAGGAACAGCCCTCTCTATTTGTAGTTTCCACCTACAGACTCAAGCACCATGGACTGAAAATATTTTAAAAATTAAAAATAAGACTGGATGTGGTGGCACACTGTAGTAAGGGGGAGAGAGCTGCGTTCCTGGCACCTGGCTAGCTTAACCCCCAAAATAATTACACAGAAACTGTATTCATTTAAACACTGCCTGGCCCATTATCTCTAGCTTCTTATTGGCTAATTCTGACATATTTATTTAACCCATTTCTAATAATCTGTATGTCACCAAGAGGTTGTGGCTTACCAGAAAAGATTAAGCATGTCTGACTTGGCAGTTGCATGGCTGGCGGCTCTCTCTCACTCTGCCTTCTCTCTCCTAGAATTCTGTTCTGTTCTCCCCACCTGTCTAAGATTTTGCCCTATCAAAAGGTCAAGGCAGTTTTCTTTATTCACCAATGGAAGCAACACAAATATAGAAGAACCTCCTACACCAGCACACATCTTTAATTCCAGCACTCTGGAGGCAGTGACAGGGGTTTGAGGCTAGCCTGGTCTACACAGTGATTTTCATGCCAATCAAGGGCTAACAGTGAGACCCTGTCTCCAAATAAATAAAAGAAGAAGGAAGGAAGAAAGAAAGATTAAAATTAAAATAACAAGCCAGGCAGTGGTGGCACACACCTTTAATCCCAGCACTCGGGAGGTAGAGACAGGCAGATCTCTGTGAGTTCTAGGCCAGCCTGGTCTATAAGAGCTGGTTTCCAGGACAGGCTCCAAAGTTACAGAGAAACCCTGTCTGGGAAAACCAAATAGATAGATAGGTTGATAGATAGAAAGACAGATAAATAGGCAGACAAATAAACAAATAGATACAATTAAAATAACAATATAGCAATAAAATATGATGCAGATTTTTTATGGTATGAATCTGCATGCCTAGTATGAATGCTTGTTCCCTGGATGGTGGCATTGTTTTGGGAGGTTGAGAACATTTTAGGAGGTTTGCTCCAACTGGTGGAAGTGGGTCAGTAAGGGCCTTTGATGTTATAGCCCAGCTCCTAGTTTGGGTCTCAGTCCCCACATCCTGGTCCACCACTATGTGAACAGCCTTTACCCATGTTCCTGAAGCCCTGGATTGAACTTCTCAGCCATGCCCCCCTCCCTTCATGATGGATTGAAACCAACAACTAACAGCCAAGATAAACCTTACCTCTCTTAGTTGTTTCTACCAGGTATTTTTTTCATAATGATACTAAAGCAACATGATAAAATATAGCATGATAAGTAGTTTACAGCATTTATATTGCATTGAGTATTATGCGTAGGCTAGAACTGCCCTAGTAAATGGGAACACGTGATTAGCTTGCATGCAACCATGCAATCTGGTGTCGGGACTTGAGAAGCTGGGATCTGTGGACATATTGTAGCCTATTCTTCTTGGATACCGAGGAAGGACCATATGAGGAAGCCACTTCCATTTCTCCTAGAGAGCCTTTCTTTTCCTCCTCCCAAACCTAGCCTCAGTGTGCCTGGGCCACTTCCACTAGGCCTCCCATGCCAGCATTCCCTAAATGGGTACCATTCTCTTCCCCAGTGATGGCTTCTTGTTTTCAATCTCATCTAATCTAATCTCGTACTCGGAATCCAGGGCACCATCCTCAACACTGTTAGCTACCAATGGTACTGACGATCAGTTCAGTAGCACGGCACGTACTTAGCGAGGTTCAGTACACATCAATATATAACCTACTTTCATAGTGTATGTTGTAAGCACTCTTACTTACTGGGCCAAACTCACCTGATATGGCCTTGAGGAATGAAGTCAGGCCCGTTGGAGGGGCTACAGAAAGATGCTATGACGGTTTTATTGAGAGCAATCAAATATTTTATACCTTTATCAAAACAGAATATAATGGTAATTGGCAGGATCAATGCAATTGTAGTTGCCAGGACACAATGAAGTTTGCAAGTCATACAGGGTACACAAGATTAATGTCTAAGACTAATTGTCCTGTCAAGCCTTCATGCTTCTTTGGCGACTGAAGGAACTAAAGAGAAACACAAAGAGGCCTGAACACTTCACTGCCTGAGGGAGTGCATCGGTCTCTCAGGAACTGGAAGGCACATTGTGGCCCCAGAGTCATGGACTATAACCTGACACATGCCTCTCAAGGTGGCTAGGCCAAGCGAATTCCATGGTTCCCTGCAATATGTTTATATTATTAAGTAATAAATATTGTATATCATTTGCATACTTATGCTACATGATTCTGTTATTCCATTGCATGATGCATAATATATGTTTATATATTATACTTTGTATTTAAATTTAATTTGTTAATGTGACATACTACCTAAAGTTTGAAAATTTTTCATATATATTGCAAGAACAGTCTTCAAAATCAGAATATTTCTTGTGTGAGGAGCTTTGTAATGACCGGTACTCCCTATCTTCTCTCTGAGCTGCCCACCTCCTTGCGGCATGGCTTCCCACCCTTGCCTAGCTGGGAGGAAGTGGTACCTCCTCCAGAGTAAACAGTTTGACCACGCTGCTTTCTGGCTGCAGACCTCCTCACAGGTCCCCACCATACTTGGCAGGAACTCCAGACTCTTCCATGTGTGGTCAAGGCCTCTAGGTCCTGGCTCGTGCCTCCCCCATAAGTAGAGCAAGACCAGCTACACTTGCCTCTGCTGAAAATGCCATTGTAGAACAGTGGCTGGTGCCAGGGCTGGGGAGCCAGGCCACCTGGGCTCAGACCTCATTTCTCCTACTTACCAGCTCCCCAACTTTTTACAAGTTCCCTACATTCCTTGAGACAATGAGGATTTGAGGCAGGCAAGTAGAAGTCATAGCTAAGCAGCCTAGACCCCACTTCTAATAGGGGCACTTGACACTGTTACCTACACGTAGTATGTACACACACCTTCTCTAAATAATTCCCCTCGCAACTGTTAGCAACCTGTGGCCTCACCTGTAGCAAGCTGCACACCCGACTTGGAACAATAAAATACATGTCCCCTTTCTCTAGCAAACATCACACTTGGACACTTTCTACTTAAACACTCTTGATGTATTTCTTAGGAAGAAAGAAAAGAGGGCCAATCTGTCTAGACTTTTTGTTGTTGTTGCTGTTTGTTTGTGTTTTTTATTTTTTATTTTTTGGATTTTTCTAGATAGGATTTCTCTGTTGCTTTGGAGCCTGTCCTGGAACTTGCTCTGTAGCCCAGGCTGGCCTTGAACTCACAGAGATTCGCCTGCCTCTGCCTCCCAGTGCTGGGGTTAAAGGTGTGCACCACCGCTACCCACAGGAGTGGCTTGTTGTGGCTCACAGTGTGAGGGTCCTGGACATCATGGTGGGAGAGGCGTGGCAGCAGGAGCAGGTGGCTGCTCATGTTGCACGTGGTCAGGAAGCATGACGACTGTTGGTGCTCAGCATGCATTCTCCTTTTTATTCAGCCCAGGACCCCGTCTGTCCGTGGCACGGGACCACCTACATTTGAGGTGGGGTTTTCACTCCAGTTAACCCAATCTAGAAAGCCCCTCAGAGACACGGCTGGAGTTCTGTTTTGTAAGTGATTCTAGATCTTGTCCAGTTGAAATATTGTCTATTACAGATGTCACAGGATGCAATGGGTGACCTTCAGACTCCCTCAGCCCACACAGTGTTGTAGGAAACCACATGGACTCATTCACCCCTGCCTTACCCACCCAGAGCCACCATGATTGTGAGGAAGACCACCACTCCACACAGACAACCCATCCTCAATGGCAGGGAAGTCACCAACTCATGCTGGTCCACAAAATGAAACTCCAGCAGAGACACAGACACTAGCGGGTGAAGAAGGCCAGTTGCCCTGTCAATCACACCCCCTGACCTGCAGACTCTAAACCCAGCAAAATGTTCCCATTGGATGCCAGTTTGGAAGAATTTGTTACATAGCTTTGCCTTTCCTCACACAGCAAACACCTGCACATTCTTCAAGGAGAACCTGAGACAGTGTGTGTCTCCACCTCCTGTGACAGGCTCCTCAAGTCTTCCTGTGCTGCAGCTTCTTAGGTGTGGGCCTCTCTCCTCACAGATTAGCTTCTCAGAGGCAGAAACCTGCATCTGTCCTGGATCCCAGCATCTGGTCAGGCCTGCATAATGGAGCAGATTCTACTCGAGGAATGAACGAACTCTGGCCTGTGTGACAGAACTCTCCGGAATATGCTAGCGTAGTTTCCACACGAGGGACTTCATGACTATTGACACAGCGAGGAAGAGTTCTGGTTTACTCAAATCCATCCAGTCACTCAAGAGCTTTAAAATCTGCCAGCCACACCCTTCCTCTAACACAACTGCCTCAGAACCTGTCATTGTCATTGGAGGGCAGGGCAGCTATACTTTGAAGTCCCTTGCTTGAGAATTGCAGTGTGAGCCAGGGAGGGGCCAGGGCTCTCCAGCCCCAGTGACAGCATTACTAATAACCCTGGCCCAGACTTTCTCCCCAACTTCTCCCCCTCACCCCACCTCCCATTCCCTTTTGTGGAGACAAGGACTCTCTCTGTAATTAGCCTGCCTTTGAACTCACAATCCTCCTGTCTCAGCTTCCTGAGTGCTGGGATTACGGGCCTGCGACACCACACCTGACTCTGCTTGACACCTTTTGAGTGATTATGTTGCCAGATATTGTCCTGAGGCTTTTCAATTATACTATCACCCTGTGAAGAAGAAAGTATAACCAGCTCTGATTATAAGTTTTATGAAGACATAAACAGTTTACAGAGAGCAGCATACAGTCGCAGGATGCCCAGTGAGCTGTGCACGAAAAGCATGTAGTTTATTTTTAATATGTTTTTACTAATTCTTTGAGACTTTCATACATGTAGATAATATATTTTGATATATTCCTCCTGACTCTTCAGATCCACTCCCAGTCCCCTCTAACTTCACGGTCAAGCTTTTGTTTTTTTAAGCCCACTATGTCCAGTTTGTGTTGCCCATGTGGTCATGGGCGTGGAGCCATGCAGTGAAGTGTAGCCAACACACTAGGGGCCACACCTTTAAAGAAAAATGACTCCAGACATGTCATATTATCTTCTATTTTTCACATGAGGAGTTTGAGAGGAACATGGCATCTTAAGCTTGTAATCCTTGCAGTGTCTTCAGAGTATCAGCATCTGGCTCTCCCTTGGACAGAATGATGTTGCTGAGCTGTGGTGGAGGCTGCGGCTGGACATTCTCAAAGCTCCTCACTTCCTCATTGTACCGATATCCATCAAGTCCCATTGTGTGGAGGCTGATGTAGGAGAACTGTTGTGAGTTCAACATCAACCTGGGCTGCGCTCAAGAAACCAACCAAACCCAACCACATAACATGAGATTGAAGCTCAAAGAAGGGATGCAGCTCATCCAGCTGTGCGTGGCCAGTGCACTTGAATCCAGGTGATTGCATCAACTCGGCAGCTGCTGGCTGGACCTTACCCTTTCCCAGGCCTGGCTTCCTTCCTTCCTTCCTTCTATGGCGCTAAGGGTATGCTGTCCTTCACTGTCTAAGGCAGAATAACAGCCCTGCAGGTGGCTATGTCCTAATTCCTGCAGTCTGTGAGTATCCTGTGAAAGGTGGCAGGGGACAGAGATTGCAGCTAAAATCAAGGTTGCTATGAGACAGCCTTAAGATAAAAAGACACCCTTGGTGCCGTACACTGGGTGGGCCCAGTGTAGTCACCAGGGTCCTTTGAAGCAGAAGCAGGGCTTGGAGTCAGAGATTTGAAGATTGTGACTTTGAAGATGGAGAAAGGGGCCACAAAGCAAAAGACGGAAGTGGTCTTTTAAATTTGGAGAAGGCAGAGGAATGGATTTTTCCATGAACGGAGACTTGGCAAAGCTTAGCAAGGCCTGCTTCACATGCCCGACCTCCACGATGGAGCGTACGTTTGAGCTGCTGGTGGAGGCTTAGCTCTGCAGCCATAGAAAGCAAATACAGTGGCTTTGGCCAAGCTGTTCTAGAGCACATGACTGAGCACTCGGAGGACAGCTAAGGGCAGAGGGTCTCCAAGGAGCATTGGGGCACTCAGCCTAACAGAGGAGGTGGCTCACATCTATACCCCTGCACCACAGTAGGCTTAGGTGCTGGTGATATTCCCTGAGGCAGGACAGCCAGGAGACAGACACTTGAAGTCATGTACCTGAGCAAACCAGCTGGTAGGTCTCTGAAGTCCTGGGTGAAAACAAGAGGCTCTCCCACCTCCATGCTGAATGTCGATTGGCTTGATCTTGCTCAGGCAGCTGCTGCTGCAGTGAATTCACGACTGAAGTGGTCCTGTGCTGTCCTGAAGATACAGTATTCGCCCTGTTCCTGCCTCACCTCTGGCTTTTAGCATCTTCTTGTCTCCCCTTCCATGCTGCTCCCTGAGCCCTGGGAGATGAGAGTTCAACCCTCCTGTGGCTGAGCACTCTCCAGAAGCTATTCTCTGCACTTTGGCCATGGTAAATTTCTTCATTAACTGCCGCACACTGTGCGCACGAACTTCTTTGATGAGGTCGCAAAGTTGTATTAATAAATCTAAAGCTGTGCGAATCCATCTAAAGATCTGGGCTGGAGAGATGACTCAGCAGTTAAGAGCACTGACGGTTCTGCTACAGGTTCAGAGTTCAATTCTCAGCAACCGTATGGTGGCTCACAACCATCTGTAATGGAGTCTGCTGCCCTCTTCTGGCCTGCATGCGTATGGAGCACTCATGTACATAAAATAAATCTAAAGACTCAATGAGGGTTGGAGAGATGGCTCAGTGGTTAAGAGCATTGCCTGCTCTTCCAAAGGTCCTGAGTTCAATTCCCAGCAACCACATGGTGGCTCACAACCATCTGTAATGAGGTCTTGTGCCCTCTTCTGGCCTGCAGACATACACACAGACAGAATATTGTATACATAATAAATAAATATTAAAAAAAAAAAGACTCAATGATGGGGTCCACTGAGTGAGAGCAGGTACCATCTGTCTGGGTCTGGGTTACCTCACTCATTAAAATCTTCTCCAGTTCCATCCAGCTATGTACAAACTTGTTTTTCTTCACAGCTGAACAGAACTCACTTTGTAGACCAGGCTGGCTTCAAACTCACGAGATCAGCTTGCCTCTGATTCCCGAGTGCTGGGGTTAAAGGCAGACACCACCACCACCCAGTTTCAAGGCCACAACTTTTAATAGCACCACTCCCTTTAGGCCAAGCATTCAAACCCGTGAGTCTATGGGGGCCATTCCTATTCAAATCACCACATATACATATATAAGTCTTCTAAATTTATTTATTGTTTTTCAGGTAGGGTCTTGTAAAAACCAGGCAGGCCTTGAACTTTCTGTGTTGCCAAGGCTGGCCTTGAATTCACAGTCCTTTTGCCTCAGCCTTCAGGGTTTTGGGATTACAGGTGTGTGCCACCCTGCCTGGCTCAATGCTTCTTGCTATTAGTCACATCACAGTCCATCTCTTTGTCTTCAGGCTGTTATGCCCAGATAACCCTAGAAGCCAACACGGCCGTTTCCTGTAAGTAAAAGTAAAGAGTCTTATCCTTAATAAAGTTTGAACTCGGACTCTACACATGTCCATTGACAGGATCAGAGAGTCTCAAGCTCAGCTGGGGTGGGGTTTTTATAATAGCAGAGGTTGGGGTGAGGGATTTCTTTTTTTATATAATATTTATTTATTTATTTTACAAACCAACTCCAGTTCCCCCTCCCTCCTCTCCTCCTGCTCCCCCCCCCCTCTTTCAAGGTGAGAGATTTCTAAGGTTCAGGACCCCTGATTGGCTGACATTTGCCTAAAAAAAGGAGGTGTGTGTGTGTTGGGCTTTGGAATGTTAGGTATTTTCTCTTGGATAGTTAGTTCCTGGGTGGTGTCTTTGTGGTCTTTCTTGGAACCAGGGATTGCCTTAGGGTAAATTGAAACTCCGGCCTCTATTGAACTTGCCACGGCTGGGCGTTCTATTCCCCTTCACCAATGACGGTACCACTGCGAGGAAGGTAAAACAGCAGGCCAAGATCCCTTATAGCTGAGAAAGACACCAGCATCACTGGTCATCGGCAAATAACCTAGTCCCTCATCATCTTATTTGAGAATCTCCCCAGAGGAGGCCACTCGGGCATCTAGGGTGACTGACTCAGGAGGCAATGCTCCGTGCTTCTCTGTGAGTCTTCATGTGTCCAGAGTTTCACCCTGATATGGCCCATGTATTCATTTGTGTACCCTCTGACAACTTCCCCACTTCTCACCTAAGCCCAGACTTTTTCTCCCTTAGACACAAAGCTTGGACCTATTCCGGCCTAGGCTGTAGGGAGTGATGCCACCTTAGGAGGTAGTTGTCCCTGTAGCTGCTGCTCGGAGAGGATCAGAATTAGCTGTCTGTCTGTACCACAGGCAGCACAGCTGCATTCACCATCCACCCCACTTGCTAGCTGGCACAGGGCCAGCCTGCCCTACGAGGCCCTTTGAAGCTCTGACCTGAAGCTCAAAGCCTTCTGTAGTGTCTTGCTGAGGAACAGCCCATGACCACTGCACGGGCTAATCGGGGCCTGGGGGTTGGGAGCGTGGGGTTGGAGCTGGGGTGGGGTGGGGGCTTGGGGGAATCCAAGGTGACACAGGAAAGAAAGAGCAAGGCTCAGGTGCATGTTTGGGCTACACTGTGAGGGTGTCGCTTGTTGGTACAGCCCTTGCTTGGCATGCTGTGTAAGTGTCTGGGTTCCATGGGGTGGAGGAGGTGAAATGGTCAGGTTTGTGTGTGTCAAGGTCCCTCTAGTTCACTGGTGGTTGTTGGAGAGGAGAGGGACAAGACAGGAAACCATTCTAGAGGCAAACTGCCATTGCCAAAAGTTAAGAATGATGTAAATTGCGGAGAGGGGACATCTTTGGCCAGCTCATGCCAGGATGGTTTGAGCCTCGACTGTGGAGGCTTTGGGATTTGCCTCCTGGAATGCTCTGGGGCTAGCAATGTGACCACTGGGACTCTGGGGTTGGACCAGCAGCACCCATACCCTAAGACCATAGCTAGCCAGTGAGGCTGCTGTTCCCAGAAGACGTTAGGCTAGGAGTATTGGTATACACCTCTAACATATGCTGTTTGGGAGACTCAGGCAGGAGGCTTGTGAGCTCAGAATGGTTTGGCCTACATAGCAAGATTCTTTCTCAAGCTAGCAAGCACTAGGGATGCCTTCTTGTGGTAGGACACTTACCTGGGATGAGCAAAGCCCTGGGTTCAATCCCCAGAAAAGAACACTAGCACAAAGAAGACCATGAAGGCAGAGGAAGAAAATGGCCTCCTTCAGGACAAGGAAGCCTTCAAAGAAACCGACTTTGCCAACCCTGTCCTGGACCTCCAGCCTCCGGCACTGGGAGAAAATCAGCCCCTGTTATTCAATGGCCCAGTTTGCAGTCCTTGTCACAGCATCTTAGCTGGCCCTACAGTCACTGTCATAGCAGCGACAGCAGCAGCAGAGTGCTAGGTGTGTGGAACAGAGTCAAGGGTGGTGCACTGATCCATGCACCATTGTTCATAACTCTCACTAACTCTGGAAGATGGGGATCAAGGACCTTGTTTGCTCAGCTGGCTCTAGTTGCTGTGTGATCTGGTTAAATTGACCTCATCTTGGGGTGGTAATCTCAGCATTAGCAAAGTCGAGGCTTTGTGTGGTGTGTTGTGAGATCTGACTATATAGTGAGACCCATCTCTAAACCATCATCATTATCATCATCATCTGGGCATGATGGTGCACACCTTTAATCCCAGCACTCAGGAGGCAGAGGCAGGCGGATCTCTAGGAACTCTAGGCTAAGCTGGTCTATATGGTGAATTCAAGGACAGCCAGGACTACATAGTGAGGCCCTGTGCCCCTTTACCCCCACAAAAAGGGAAAAAAAAGACAAAAGGAAAGAAGAGGATATTATTTCCCTCTCTGGGTGTGTGTTTTCTCATCTGTTCCCTGGGGCAACACACACACCAGTGTGGTTTTACAGAATGATTTAGAACACACAAAAGGGCTTAGGGCCACCTTTGGAGCTTGCTAATTGCCCGATACTTGGGGCTAGAAAGATTCAGTGGTTGTGAGCTCTTGTTGCTTTTATAGAAGACATGGGTTTTAATCTCAGCACCCACATGTCAGTTCATGACCACCTCAAACTCTCTAGCTCCCAGGAATCTGAGGCCTTCTGACCTCCTTAGGTACCAGGCAAGCACACGGTGCACATCCAGGTGTGTAGTCAAAATACTCAAATACATAAAATAAAATAAGAAGTCTAAAAAAATCTGTCAGCTACTTATTTATCTATCTGAGATGGAAATATGTTGCCCAGGCTGACCTTAAATTTTAGGTCTCAAAGAATTGTTCTGTCTTGAGGCTGGAGAGATGGCTCAGAGGTTAAGAGCACTGGCTGCTCTTCCAAACGTCCTGAGTTCAATTCCCAGCAACCACATGGTGGCTCACAACCATCTGTAATGAGATCTGATGCTCTCTTCTGGTGTGTAAGCATATATGCAGGCATAGCACTGTATTTATAACAAACAAATAAATAAGAATTTTCCTGTTTTAGTCTTCCCAAGTAGTGCCATCGTTGCTTGCTTAAATATGGGTTGTTGTTGTTGTTCCCATTTTACAGGGAATATATCTAAATAATTTTCTCAAAGTCAAGATGTGAACCCTGACCATGCTGCTTGCAAATGAATTCTGCCATGCTGCCTTCCTTCCTACTCTTGCCCCTAGACACTTCTTTCTGCAGCTCAGCCCATCAAAACACCATAGTCACCTCTTTGTGTCTTCCTCCTAAGTCACATGGAGCCTGGCTGTGCTCTGCTGAAGCAGGACCCTGAACATGTGCTGGGAAACCAGGCTCCACTTGCAGTTAGCCACAGAAGGTCTGGGCTGTCCCTTCTTAGATCTTGGGACACACAGGGGAGTCAAAGTTGGGAAAGAATCCTGCATTCTCCATAGTCCAGGTCCTACCCTTTAGCTCTCCCTGTCAGGCAGCCCCAGAAAAAAAAAGAACCATGCCTGGCATCGTGGTCAGTGACATCCTTGACCCTGAGTGGATGGTAGTAGGTGGAGCCCTGTCCCAGCACCCTAGGATGCTGTTCCAACATTGCTTTTGCTGTAAGGACAGCAAGGATCATCTTTAAAGATGCCAGGGTGTTGACATCTTTAGCAACATAGCCATATATTGCTACGTAGTCCTATATAGCAAGGAGTGTCTCCAGGGCTCTTTCGGGAGACCTTGTGGCCTAGGGAGAGTTTCACCCTAAAACTCACAGAACATAACTAACCTCTTTGACTGGGAAGGGCGATCCAGCCACACTTCCCGAGTCTTCTGTAGAGCCCCCATCGTATGGCAGTGGGATTTATGGTAGAGGCAAGAAAACCCAGTACATCTGCTTTGTCTGGAGCCCTTGTTAGCTGAGTGTGGGCACCTGGTTCCTTTCACCAAACTCAAGCATCTCCCACTTTGGTGCTGGTACCTGAGTTGCTGGCTTACTACTTGAGATGGCCCAGGCTGGCCTTGAACTTTTAATCCTCTTGCCTCAACTTCATCATCAGCACTGGCATTAGAGTCATGTGTCACCCTGTCTGGCATGGACTCTCTGTGTGTGAGTGTGTGTGTATGTGTTACATGCAACCATATACATGTGTCCTGGAGGCCAGAGGAAGATGTTGGGTGTTCTGCATCATTCCTTTGAGACAGGCTCTCTCCCTGGACCTGGAGCTCACTGTTTCTGTGGAGCTGGCTGTGTTTTCATCCCCGATAGTACCGGCTTACAAGTCCATGTGAGACTCAGGTCTCCACGCTGTGCGGCAAGTTCTTTGGCCCATGGGGTCATTTCTCCAGCCCACACTGCTTTTTTCTAAAGGGAGCTGCGGAACAAGAAAGGGTTAACTCCCAGCCTGACTTGTGAAACTACAAGGCAAGGGATGTGGCTCAGTAGTATGTTCAGGGTCCCCCTGCTCATCTCCAGAGTTGCAGGAGCAGGGAAGAAGGCCACATTGTAGCCAACCATTACTCATGTTCCAGTCCCTGGAGCCTGACCTGGTTTAGGTCTCCACACTCATCTACTCACCCTGTCTTGTCAGACAGTTGGGACATCTTTTCCTAGCTACTGTCCTCCTGCTGCACCAGCTCCTCCATTGGCCCTTAGCCCCAAAATCCCTTTCAGTTGTTTCCCATTATTCTTGAGAGGAAGTTAGAGAGGGCCCCATGGCTACCCCATCTGAACCACATGCCCCTGCCCTTGTCCCTCTTCTAGTGTTCCACTTTCTCTGGGCTCTACAGGCCCAGCTTGAGGACTTTCCTCTCTCCTGCCCTCTTCCCCATACAACTCATGACAGATATACTGACCTTCTTTCCTGCAAGGGTCCACCTGGAGACCTTTCTGCCCACTATGCCACATGGGACATGAGATAAAGCCCATCTACTACACTGACCCAAGTGCAGTGCCCATGATTCCCCTCAGCTACCTCCTTTTGTTTTAAGACTGCCTCATCTCTGGAGGCAGAGGTAGGAGGGTCATCTGGAAATAGTTCAGCAGCAATTGGATGGGCTCAAAATGAGCAGGTGTGAGAGCCAGGGGCTCCGGCTTCTGCCCTTAATCTTCCTTCCCCTCCTTTCTGTTTTCCCTTGTGGTGATAGGAACCTAGGGACTTACACATGCCAGGTAAGTCCTTTACCACCGAGTTATAGTCCCAACCTTCCTTCTATTTTGACACAGGGTCTCACCAGATTATTCAGGCTGGCTTTGAACTCCTGACCCTCCTGCCTCTGCCTTCAGAGATGACAGGTCAAGACTAAGTCCCTGTTTTACTTCACCCGTAAGTGCCTTCACCTCTCTGTCCTCCCTGTCCCATCCACTTAATGACAGAATGCACAAATGAGGACTCACTGTTGTCTGACCCTCTAACTGCTGAAAAAAAAGTCAGAAAATAAGATTTTGGTGTGGCCGAGGATGGTGGCACAGGCCGAGTGGGAGTGAGAGACAGGCAGATCTCTGTGAGTTTGAGGCCAGCCTGGTTTACAGAGCGAGTTCCAGGACAGCCAGGGTTATATAGAGAAACCCTGTCTCAAACAAAAAAAAAAAAAAAAAGGGAGGCAGAGACAGGTGGATTTCCATGAATTCGAGGCCTGATCTACCAAGTGAGTTCCAGGACAGACTCCAAAGCTACAGAGAAACCTTGTCTTGAAAGAAAAACAAAAGAAAAAAAACCCAACAATTTTGCTGTAAAATTGGCTGTTTTTTACTTACTCGTAATATGTTCAAAATTACCATGAAAATGTAAGGAAAGAGGCCAGCAAGGCACACTGGTCACTGCTTGCCAGCTTTGCACTGAGGAAGTACCTGGGGCTTTGTGGTGGGAGTGGGTGGGGTGGCGCAGCTCCTAGCACACAGGCTGTTACTGCAGACCTAAATCCCAGCTGTGCCCTAGGCTGGCCTGGTGACTGCCAGTGATGTCCCCTTGCTGAGACTAGCAGCTGTGGGCAGTACAGGAAGGGTTCCTTCTATCAGGCAGTGGGTCAGGATCCAAAAAGGTGCTCTGTGAACAATGCCAGGAAGCAACTGGGAGCTGTTTTCGACCTAGCTTGAGCTGGACTCGGAAAACAAGTCCATTTGCTTCGGGACGAGACATAATAAGGTTCCCCACAGCTGGGGCTTGATGACATAAATTTGGGTCTCATTTCTGCCTCTGGCCAGCTGTGGAGTTCAGCAGTTTGATGTAACCACCCTGAGCCTCAGTTTGGCCAGCTGTAACCACATTCCGGCCAGGACTCGCTTTTCACTGTTGAGTGTCAGAAATACACCTTAGACTAGGAAGGAGCAAGCAGGGACTAAACAGTTCATAGCTTTGCCTGTTGCCCTAGGGATCCCCAGACAGCTTTGGCTCCTTGCACGCACTGAGAGTAACACTGTAGCTCGGTAGCTTGGCTCCCTGTTGGAGGCAGGCTGGCTTTTAAGAGGAAATCCGGTCTTGGAACGCGAGACCCAGACATATTTGACCCCCTGGCCTGTCTTCCTGGGCTAGGCAAGGTGTGAGGAGAAGCTGCAGAGCCCACTCAAGCTGTGGCCAGCGGGACTCCATTAAACACAAAACAAAAAAGGAGCTCACAAGGATATTGGCGAGTGGAGGGTCTTGGGCCCCTAGTTTCTCTTCGGAGCGCCACTGAATCTGACCAGTCTTCTCGGACCCCAGGGAGAAAGAATTCCAGGAACTTGAGGAGTCACTGTCCAGGACTGGCGGCTGGGGACGCCGGATCCTAAGCATTGATCTAGTCCTGTGCCTTCAGAGGCGCCTCCAGGGACAGGACTCCGGACTACTTGCCAGGGAATCTCGTTTTCCAGTTTTTCACCAAAGACCCCGCCCCCGCCCCCAGGCCCCTGGCTCTGCGCCCCGCATTCCTCCTGGTCCTTCCCCACCTGGCCAGCTGGGTGGCTTAGCTATGGGAGGTGGGGTGTTCTCCTTCCTCCCTTCCGAACCCCCGCGGCGGTGGTGGCTTCCTTCTCCTCCTCCTCCTCTCTTTCCTCCCTCCCTGTGGCTTTGGAATTCCTGGTGGAGTCTCCTCCGGCCCCGTCTCGAGCGAACCAGCCCCGCTGGGTGCGGCTGGGTGTGCGGGACGTGGAGCTCGGGGTTCGCGGGGCAGAGTGGAGTTTGGCCCTGTACGCTTGTGATTCTGCATCCAACCGTGTTTATACACCGGGGCATAATTTTTTGTGCACACACTCAGTGACGCTTGGGGAACTTTCCTGAAAATCCTGGGCTGGCAGTTTAAATATAAAAAGGCTTTGTTTAATGCCAGAAGCATTTTCCCCCTGTTCTGGGAGTCGAGTCGCGGAGCATTCACCTGCTTCTTACTCCTATAAAGACCTGGGAGGCAAGGCTTGTTTTAGGGATGTAGAGTTGGAGAGCAGACCCCTGCATCGGAGCACAAGGCTGTTTTCCAAATCTATGCTGTGTGCCCCCAGCCTTCTCCAATCCCCTGTCGCCCAAGCTTATGGATGCCCCCAAACCTTCCTAGTCCCGCCTCTCTCCTGGGGCTGTTTAACTTTGGATCTTTTCTCCGCAAATATCTGGATGCCAGCATCACTGTGGCTGTGGAATTCAAGTTGAAATGTGGCCAGAACGTGGAAGGCTGAGGAACAGTGGCCAGGAGGAAGCTGTAGGGGAGGGTGTTGTAGGCAAGGTGACATGAGAGGGCATAGATTCTCTCTGACTTGTCCTCTTTAAAGAGAGGGTAACACTGGCAAGTCATGGTGGTACATGCCTTTAATCCCATCATTTGGGAGGAGGAGGCAGGTGGATCTCTGTGAGTTCGAGGCCAGTCTTGTCTACATAGAGAGTTCCATGACATTGACATTCAGGGCTACATAGGGAGATCCTACCTCAAAAACAACAACTAAGAGAGGGTAACACTTATTTCAAGTTAATTGGAGACTGGCACAGTTCCCTGCTTTCTGTTTGTGCGTTGGGTCTAATCAACTGCTCTAAGCTCTTGCTGCCTCGATTTCCTTATTATGATGGACTGTACCCACTTAACTGTGAGCCAGAATGAACCCTTTCTCCTTCAGATTGTTTCTGTCCAAGTATTTTATTACAGCAATAGAAAAATAACTAAGGTAAAGGGGAGTAGGGAGAGGGGAGTCCCTCCTTTAATCCCAGCACTCAGGAGGCAGAGGTAGGCTGATCTCTGTGAGTTCGAGGCCAGCCTGGTTTACAGAACTAGTTCCAGGATAGGCTACAAAGCTACAAAAAAATAAAGAGAGAAAGAAAGAAAGAAAGAAGGAAGGAAGGAAAAGGACTTAAATCATGGCTCTCAACATGTGGGTCACAACCCCTTTGTGGGGGTCACAAGTCAGATATTTGCACTATGTTCCGTAATAGTAGCCATATAACCATAATTTTATGGTTGGGAGTTACCTACTACTATAGGTTGTGCCATTCCTAGGCAGGTGATCCGTCATACCATAAGAAAGCAGACTGAGGATCACCGGGCAGTGGTGGCGCACACCTTTAATCCTGGCACCCGGAAGGCAGAGGCAGGCGGATCTCTGTGAGTTCGAGACTACCTGGTCTACAAGAGCTAGTTCCAGCACCAAAGCTACACAGAGAAACCCTGTCTCGAAAGACCCCCCCCCGAAAAAAATTAAATAAAAACAGGCTGAGGAAGCCATGGGGAGCATGCCAGTATGCAGTGTTTTGCCATGGTCTCTGCTTCAGTTTCTCCCCTGACTTTCCTTCATGATAGACTGTAAGATTAAATAAACCCTTTCCTCCCCAAGTTGCTTTTGGTCATAGTCTTTATCACAGCAATAGAAACTTAATACAGGGGAGAAGGCATCTTGTAGAATTGGCATAAATATCAATTACTTTGGAGAAAAAAGTAATTTGTCAGTATATGCGTTAGTTACTTTTCTTGTTGCTCTGATCACAATTCCTAACAAAGGCAACTTAAGGAAGAAAGATATATCTTGACTCACAGTATGAGTCTACGGTCCGCCATGGCAGAGAAGGCAGGGTGGCAGGGACATGAAGTAACTGGTCACACTTTATTCTTAGGAAGCAGAGGGAGGTGAACACTAGTGCTCAGTTCATTCTTTTCTTTGTATTCAGGCTCAGAACAAGATAGTGGGATGATACCAGCCACATTTAGAGTGGGGGCTTCCTCTGCAGTTAAATCTTCCTGGACATACCCTCATAGCCATACCCAGGGGGATATTGCTGTGATAGTTCTAAATGCTATCAAGCTAACAATGAAGATTAGCTATCATGTATGCATATAGTCATGTAGACCAGTGGTTCTCAACCTGTGGGTCCAGATCCCTTGGGGGGGGTTGAATGACCCTTTCACAAGGGTCATATATATTAGATATCATGCATATCAGATATTTACATTACAATTTATAACAGTCATAAAACTATGGTTATGAAGTAGCAATGAAAATAGTTTTATGGCTGGGGGTCATCACAACATAAGGAACTGTATTGAAATATTGCAGTACTAGGAGGTTGGGAACCACTGATGGAGACAAAACTATATCAAACAAACCAAAAACCTAGCCTTTGTGTATCAGTCACACCCCTGAAACTTCATTCTGAGTCAAAAGATTAAAGACAGTCAAAAGTTAGATACTTAAAAAACGACTTTCAAAGTAACAAAAACATGGAAACAATTACACAGAAGACAAAAGGGTAACACTATGATGTATTTACAGATGTGCTACTATGTGTTCCTAAGAAGGAATTAGAGACCAGATGTAACTTCTTCGTGGAGAAGCATGTCTAAGACCCTGGGTTTAATCTCCAGACTTTCATAAACTCAGAGTGGTGGTGCATGGGAGACTCCATCACTGTGTGGACACGGGCTGACGTCACCAGGGGCTTGTCAGGCTGAGTGATGGAGAACTTGTGCCCTGGTAGAATATTTTAAGTACACTGTCTGAGTAATATTGCCATCATCTTCAGGCGATCAACTGTACCCATCTGCTAGAGTTTATCAAGATGGGGTCATGTGACAGCTGATGTCAACTCCTAGGAGTGGGCAGGGAGGGTATTAGATCCTCAGCTGAGTACCTGGCCACTCTTTCTAGCCTTTTGTGTGCAATTCTGCCCTAATTGTATTCCTTACAGGGTCTGGGCAGGTGTTGGGGGTCTGTATATTGACTGGGAAAGACTAAGGTAAAGGGACCCCATTTGTGTCGCTACTAGGAAGCCATTCATGTCAAGTGAAGACTTTTACGTGCAGCTGTTTTGGGGTCACCCACGTTCCTGTTAGTAAACCCTCACCATGCTCTGTAAGAAACCCCAGTAAAGCCTGGCATGGTGGCATGCACACCTTTAATCTCAGCACTGGGGACTCAGAGGCAGGCAGATCTTCATGAGTTTGAGGCCAGCCTGGTCTACAAGGTGAGTTCCAGGACAATCAGAGCTTCAAAGTGAGATCCTTTCTCAAAAACCCAAAATAAGTAAATAAATAAATAAAACATATAATAAATATGAAATAATAAAAATTATTTATATAATAAATAAAGAGAGTCCAATAAATTCATGGATACCCCCCACCAAGTGCACTGTGGTGGAACCTACTTTGGTCTACATTATGACCCTAGGAGGGTAGACATTGTTTATGTCCCTCCCCAAGGAATTTTAGCAACCTGCTGCTATTGGAACACCTGAGCCTTACATAGCCCTTCAAGCCTGTTTTTTTTTTTTTTTTGGTTTTTCGAGACAGGGTTTCTCTGTGGCTTTGAGCCTGCGCTGGAACTAGCTCTTGTAGACCAGGCTGGTCTTGAACTCACAAAGATCCGCCTGCCTCTGCTCCCGAGTGCTGGGATTAAAGGCGTGCGCCACTACCACCGGGCTCAAGCCTGGCTTTTGATAAACTAGTTGGAACAGAACAAGGACTTCTTCCACTGTTTCTGCACAGTTTCGCCCAAGAGAAACATCTGACTATAGACTCCCAAGGTTTGGGTTAGCTTTACAGATGTCTGTATGTGGATGATGCAGAACACATCTAAGTGTGGTGGCAGAGGGTAGTTTGCCCAACAAGAGACAGGGAGTCCAGAATCACACCCTGCAACCTGGTGAGTATGGATGACCTTTGGTGTGGACAGCTCTGGTATGTCTGGAGAGATAAACCCACTTGACATGTTAGCCTGTCTGTTGTTCCTGACAGTGTCTGGGATGACGCCCCTTTAAATTTCCAGACAGCCTGCAGGTGGCCAAGAACCTGTCATTTCCACTATGGTCCCTGGAGCTCCCCTCCTGGTTGCAAGGATTAGGGCCTTTTCCACTTGCATTCATAACTAGGGATGCTTGACTCAAGTTGGAGGAGGTGAGGGTAACCAGGACATTTGACTGACAACTGTAGTTGAGTAAAGCAAAGGAAACAAATTGTTTACATCAAAGAAAGCCCTGGAGTTGGGCAGTGGTGGCCCAGGCCTTTAATCCCAGCACTCTGGAGGCAAAGGCAGGCAGATCTCTGTGAGTTCAAGGTCAGCCTGGTCTACAGAGTGAGTTCCAGGACAGCCAGGGTTACACAGAGAAACACTGTCTCCAAAACAAAACAAAAGCTCTCTCCAGTAAGACATCTATGAAGAAACATGAATTTGCAATGCATTATTTTCTGCATATTAAAAGTTATAAGCTGGAACCTGGAGAGAGGCTTTATACTTAAGAGCAATGGCAGCAATGGCTGTTCTAGAGGATCTGGGTTTCATTCTGAGCACCTCTACAGTGGTTTGCAATCATATGTGACTCTAATTTCAGGGAACCCAATGCCCTCTTCTGACTTCCATGAACACCAAACGTGCACGTAGTACACAGGCATACAAGTAGGCCAAACACTCATACACCTAAAATAGCAATAATAATCTAAAAAAATATAAAGAGCACATACCGTTCTTCCAGAGTACCCAAGTTGAGTTCCCAGTACCCATATCAGGAAGATAACAACCACCTGGAGCCACAGCTCCAGAGGCATCTGACCTCTCTGGCCTCTTGGGCACCTGTACTCAGATGTACCTCCTTTCTCCATCATATACACGTAGTTAAAATAATAACAATAAATCTTCAATTAAAAAAATTATGTGTAGGAGTGTTTGCCTAAATGTATGTAGGTGTGTGTACTCCATGTATGTCTAGTACATGTCCTCTGGAAATTAATTACAGATAGTCGTGAGTTACCATGTGAGTGCTGGGAACCGAACCCAGGTCCTCCGTGAGAACAGCAAGTCCTCTTAACTACTGAGACATCTCTCCAGCCCTTAAAAATAGATCTTTAAAAAATATCTTAAGCCAAGCATTATGACACATACTTGCAGTATCAGAATTTGGGAGGTAGATGCAGGAGAATCAGGAGTTCAAACTAACCTCAGCTGTATAGTGAGTTCAAGGTCAGTCTGGACTACATAAGACCTTGTCTCAAAGATCCAAACATAAAATATTTCCCAACTGAAAAGTAACAACAAAAAATAATTTGGTTAATGGAGATTGTGGAGGTAGGAGGGAAGGTTATCACTTGTATTGCCACCAGTCATGATTGTCTGTGATCCCTAGATATCCTCTTTCTCTCTCTGACTACCCAGTTGTTTAAGTGTCTATCTGAGCATCTCACAATCTCAATTCAGTCAGTCACTGCTATGCTTCAGGCAAAGCACAGGAACTGAGATTAACTGGAGAGAAGCCACGTACTTCATTTCTGTCCAGAGAGCGAGCCAGCTTCATTTCTGTCCTCTCTGTAACAAGCACTGAGGCCCACACCTGCAATCCCAGTTTATGGAGGCTGAGGCAGGAGGATCACTCAGAGTCTTAGGACCAGGCTGAGCTATTATTTAGTAACACTCTCAAAAAAACAAGAGCTGGGGTGAGGGTGAAGCTATGTGGGTAGAGGGCAGAAAACTGGGCATGTTGGCACAATAGCTGCCATCTCTGGGCATGTTGACACAATAGCTGCCATATCCGGGCATGGTGGCACAATAACTGTCATCTCTGGGCATGGTGGCACATGACTGTCAGTCATCTCGGCCCTCAAAAGTGAAGGCAATTGGATCCTTCATTAACAGTTATTCTTGGTTCCATAGTGGTCTGCATAATGAATCTGAAGTCAGCCTGGGAGAGAGTATATGAGACTCTGTCACAAAATGAAACAAAACATGCTGACTCTTTCCCTTTAGGGCTGCATAACCAGGCACCAGGAACCCTACAACCCCTCTGAACCCATTTCCCTGACGTAGAAAGGAGACGGTGATACACTGTGGGTAGCAACTTAGACCTTCTGGGAGAACTCGCTGTTAGAATCAGGTGGATTGTCAGGTGGAACACTTAGAGAAAGGACTGGGAAAGAGGGAACTGTTTCTCCCAAACAACTAAGTTAAACTAAACTGAAGTCGGAGGCAGATCTGTCCCCTGCCCCATTTGGTCAGGGGGTGAGGCTTCTGCCAAGTTCTGGGATCCTGTGGATAGAGTGTGAGGAGAGGTTGTTTTGTATTGTATTGGCTTTGTGATGACAGACTGGCACCCAACAGGAGACCAAGTGCCCACGGGCAGCTGTGGGGGGAGCCTGGGCTGGCTGTGAAGATGTCCAGTGGAAACCCCTGTGGACAGGCCATATTTGGGAGGTCTTTGTAGGTGGGGGCATCTCAAGAGGCATTGGGACAAGGGGTCCTCTTCTTCAGGGAACATTTTTACCTCTGTGGCATTAGGATGAAAACACTAGAATAACCCAGCTGGGGCTGTACAAGCTGTAGACCTAGGGCCCCATCCCACTTAAAGACACAGCAAGAACCCTTAAACTCATTGTCAATACTTTTTGCAAGAAAGGTAAATGATCCCAATCGCTCTGTGAACTCCTAGATCTTCCCTGTCTCTCTGTGGCATGGTCCTGGCTCCTTGGCTCCGAAATCCTGCCGTACTTCTTGGATCAGAAGGGAAGGTTGGGGTGTGCCATGTTTCAGGCCTGGTGTATCTGTTAGCTCACCCCTACTTAAGCTCCACCTGGCCAGGGACTTCTCCATCTGGCCCAGTTGTGTTACTAGTATCTGGCCCAGTGCCCATCATAGCACAGACCCCAGGAAGTAACAAATAAACATTCACCGAGTGAAGAAAACGAGTCCTTGCATTTACAGACAATAAGAGACAACCTTTCTGAGCACTGTACTAGGAGTCCTACACGGTGGCCATGGGGGTAGCCTTCTTTTCACAAATGAGAGGCACCGAGAAAGGAAACAGCTTGCTGGGAAATAGGACAGTAACCACATTCCAGCAGCCCCAGGGTGCTCCTTGCTCTCCCTGAGACTTTCTTCTGCTACCTGGTGTTGGACTTGAAAACAGTTTTGCCGTGTGTAACTGCTCCCCAGACAGGTACTTCCTCATCTTTCTAGTGCATTCTGAGTTATTTGGTTGGACCCTTTTTGGTCTAAAGTCCAGAATTCTGTGGGCCTCATAAGGGGTGCCTGATCCTTCGTTTTCTGTCCCTGACATGTTGGCTCCCAGGGGCAGGAAGATTTGGAGTGCAGGCAGAAACTTCCAGAATCCTCCCCTCCTCCTGCTGGGGCTTTAGCTTTGGGCGGGGCTCCAGGGCCTCTCCCAGTGGGTGCCAGAGGTCAGAGCTGCTTTTGTCGGCCCCAGGAGGCCAGCCAGGAGCTGAGGCTGCAACCAGCCCCTGCCCAGTCCTGGGAGATGGCTTTTTTTTTTTTTCTTTCCTGTGTATTGCAGCTGGGACCGTTTATAATAGGAAAAAAAAAAGAGAATGACCAGGCCAGCCGGCTGGAAAATAAAGAGACTTAAAAAGAAAAGGGCCAGGCCTGTTCTTCTCCTGTGGAGGCTTTGGTTAAGCAGAAAGTTTTAGCTCCTTTCTGAAAGGCATTTGAGCTTTTGAAGTCCCCTGCGGGAGCTCCCTTCAGTCCCTGGGAAGCCAGGCCCTGGCATGTCCCAATGTGCATGACCAGGATGGGGCCGGGCCACTCAGAGGAGGCAGTGGCAGGCCCTGGGAAATGTGCACCAGGCCTGTCCACTGGGGCCTGGGCCCTGCCCGCTCTGCTCCCATCCCAGTGAGGCCCAAGCCCCATAACCTCCCTTTAGTGGCCCTTTGCCTGAATTCCCTTTCTACTCCCTTAGGCTCTGAACTCTGACCTAGTGCCTTTTGGGACAGAAGGTGGGTCTAGAACTGTTTCCTCATTCAGAAAGCCAGAAGTATTTTGCAAATGGGGAGACTGAGGCAGTTAAAGGCCGCCCTGAGGAATCTAAACCAACCAATGGACAGGCAGCACTTTCTGAACACTGACATAGGAAGAACCCGGCTGATAATCCAGGGAACTGGCAGATAAAAAGAGGTGACTCTTCCCAAGGCTCCTCCCAGGGGGGTTCTTTTGCCCTTTTCTTTCCCCCAACCTTAGTTGGTTCTAGTCTGTGCAAGTGCACTTGTTTCTGTGTGAGCCCAGCAGTACTATCTCGGCTACACCCATTACCTAAGTCAGAGCACATCTCAGATACAGTAGCAATAATTCAGCTCTTTCAGTGTACATGCCCCAGCCCCACAGAACATCTCGTCATGAGGTGTGCCCCCACCTAGTGCCCACGGCTACCCTATTCTGTTGATGTGAGTCTCCCAAGTTCGTGCTTGAGGGGATGCCAGGGATGTGATACACCTGGGTTCTAATTCAAGCCTTCCTGGCTCCTTCTACAATGGGGGTTCCTGTATGACAAGGCTGCTCTGCTTGTCCAGAGCTCACCTCTGACCCGTGCTCTGCCAGCTTCTTTAGTTACTACCACGCCCTGGATAGAAAGTGGGCTATGTGATCTGCTGGGGTTACCTACCAAAGTCTAGGGTTCTGCTCAGAGAACTTTAGGTCTAGTTGGACAGGAGAAGTTTCTCAGCCATTAGTTTCTGTTCCCACCAGAAAGCCTTTTCATGACAATGATGGGATGAAAAGTGACATATTTGGTAACTCCTCTGTTTGCCCCTGGGATGAAGGGTTCTTGTTTTAATAACACCGCTATATTCTGAGCACCTGCAAGACACTGGGGTGTAATGCGGAACCCCAAAAGGCCCATTCCCTTTTCTTCATGTCTGGGCCATCCTGTATGTTCAGTTGGTGATGGTTTAAAATCTCCATGGTATTTCTCCACACTTTGAACACTGAAGAACTTCCTTCTAACACAGTGTGGATGGGTAAGGAAAGGGGTATGCATTCAAGGGAAAAACAAAATAAAACCAACCAACCAATCAAACATCTTTCCCCTAAGCGATCTAATCTAGCATGGTCTTTCTTAGTAGCTTCAGACAGTAGTGGTTGCCAAAGAGACTGGAGATGCGTGAGGGATTGCTGTTGGTCTGTCGCCTCTGTAGCAGGTGACAGTGAAGGTAGCCTCAGTCCAGACCTAGCAGACACGCAGCTCATTACCACGTGACCTGTCGAAAGCACGACAACTCTAAGGACAAAAGGAGTCTTTAAGCAATTTCGTCAGCTCAGTGAAATGCAAGCATTGCCTTTTCATAGCATCTGACCACTCCCTTTAGGACAGGCCCTACTGTCCTAAAGGACAGAATTACTGTGGTCAGAATTACTACTCAGGGTTGGACCCAGGACCCCTCAGTGGCTGAACTCTGAGTGTATGCTTGTGTGTATGCATGGGGTTGTGTACCAGTTGTTCCAGCCTCAGCTGGGGGGAGACTATGTTTGCCAACAGTACTTTGAATGCCTTTCCGTTTGAGTCTACCTC
This sequence comes from Dicrostonyx torquatus, assembly GCA_028555095.1. Taxonomy (NCBI): domain Eukaryota; kingdom Metazoa; phylum Chordata; class Mammalia; order Rodentia; family Cricetidae; genus Dicrostonyx; species Dicrostonyx torquatus. The sequence continues at coordinate 3,597,343 of JAQHUG010000066.1, read as the reverse complement.
TATTAGGCTCTATTTCAAAGAGAATCTACTTCTAAACCAATTACTCTTGGTTGATGGTTGATTAAGATACTGATGGTCAATGGACTTGTGACCAGTCCTAGATCATGTCCAGTCATGACACGAGACTTGGAGGTTGTATGCCAGGAGCATTTTATCCAACCTTTCCTAGCTAAAGCTTTAAAAATTGGATTCATTATATTGCATTTCTTTCTTTCTTTTCCTTCCTTCCTTTCTTTTTTTTGAGACAAGGTCTCACTTAGGTTGTCCTGGCTAGCCTGGAACTTGATATGTAGACCAGGCTGGCCTTTGCTCCTGAATGCTAGGGTTAACGGTATGTGCCACCTCGTAACTCATTATAATGTTTTTTAAAAAATATTTAAAACTTTTAAAATAAGAAACATTGAAATATATAAAGCCAGTCACAGACACTGTACAGGAGATATTTTGAGAGAACAAAGCAGGAAGTGAGCTTGGTTCAAAGGCTTGAGTGCTGCACACCGGGTGGCTAGTGGGGGTCTGGTGGAGGTTCCAGGCTGGGCCAGCAATTGCAAGCTTTCTGAGGGCGTGAGTCCATTGGGATCCTTCTGCCAAGTTGGTTTCCTTGTTGCTGTGTGGGTGTTCGCTGCAAAGACTGCTGATGCTTGAAGAACTAAATAATTATAATAATGATGATAAAATAGAAATGGCTTTCCCAGCTGAGCAGAAACTGGAGAAGAGAAGGAGGTTCTCACACCCGATTTATTGTTTTTGGCACCAGGCTCCTATGGCCCCAGGGAGGCAGATGTCTGGGCCTGTTGCTGGCCTCTTTGAGTTGTGGTCAGGGGGACAATGGAGATCTCTGGGGAAACTTCAGGAGCATCTGCAGGGGTTTCCCTCCCCCAAATGTCAGGGTGAGAACTAGACACTGAGAAAGGATCATTCTACCATCTTGTTCTTCACTCTTCAGAGTGCTCCAAAGCCTCAGCACCAAGTCCCTGGTGGTGGTGGGGCTGCTGGATATTGGGGGAGAGAGAACCTGGGAAGGGGAGCTGCTGCCTGATGGTGACTTGCCAGGCTACGAGATGTAAGCAGAGCGTCTGCTCATGGTCCTCTATGTGTCCCTGGAGCCCAAGATGGCCCAGGGGAAGTGGGTTCTACAGACAATGAGTGATCACTAGGAAAACACAACAACAGTACATGGAACTGAAGCTGGGCTGTGTGTAGCCATGGTAGACCACTGCTTCCCATGCTCAAGGTCCTGACTTCCAGCCTACCACCCAACACACTCAAAAAACACAAAACTATGCTATGTCTGGAGCAGCTGGGAAACTTCTAGAAGGCAGGGGCAAGACTGTCTTGGGTGAGCCGGGCGGTGGTGGCGCAGGCCTTTAATCCCAGCACTCGGGAGGCAGAGGCAGGCGGATCTCTGTGAGTTCGAGGCCAGCCTGTTCTACAAGAGCTAGTTCCAGGATAGGCTCCAAAGCCACAGAGAAACCCTGTCTCGAAAAGAAAAAAAAAAAACAAAAACAAAAACAAAAAAAGACTGTTTTGGGTGGAACATCAGGGAAGGAAGAGCCTCCTAGACAAGGAAGGCATTTGTGTTTGTGTGACTGGCATTTCTCTCTATAGTGAAAGATGGGAAAGAAGGGCGGTAGCAAGGGCCTGGGAGCAGCTTCATGGCCTCACTCTGGGCTAGAGAACACTCAGTGGGTTGTACACTGTCTGCATTCCCATTTTGCAGATGAGAAAACGGAGGCAATAAAGTTTCTTCTTGCTTAAGGCTCTGCGGTAAGACGGTGAGGGAAGCTGTGGATGTTGGTTGGGTTGGCTCTCAAGCCTGGCTAAGGTAGCTGTTGCTACTGGCTGCTGCTCCTTATAACCGCCCAGCACCCTTTCTCACTGGAGTACCTTTGCACATCGTGCACACTGCTCTTCCTTGATGCTCTCCTTCAGGCTCTTGGCCACCACTGTGACTCTTGTTTTTCGGCATCACTTAGACTGTGTATTTTTCTAATGATTGTTCAAAAATACAATTAGATCGTTACTGGCGACTTATTAGAAGTTAGCTACCTCTCTTGTTCCTCTAGAGAACCAGCCCCAACAAGGAGGAGCTGCAGTCCTTCTTGTTCATTCTTTGGCACACAGTAGGCACACAATCAACAAGTTCATTTAGAGTCAACAAGCAGACAAGGAAATGAACTTGCAATCATTACTCCTCCACATGGCCAGTTTTTCCCAGTGAGAGAGTAAAAAAAAAAAAAAAGCTAATTTCAGATTGCAAATATTCATTCAAGTGACTTATTTAAGTTAACGGTGTTTGTAGTCTGTGTGTATTTGGAAAAATGTGGATGTGGAGAAGGTAGTCATGCTAGTCTTTCCAAAGCATCTTTTTGTCTTCTGGGACTTTTTACCATGTATCTTGGGATGGCCTCCAACTCTTGATTCTCTTGCCTCTAGCCTCCAAGTGCTCTGATGATAGGCAGGTATGGGCCACTTTGCCTGAACAGACATATCTGTTGAAACACTCTAGGGACCCTTCATGAATTTAGAAGTCACACACACACCCCAAAAACAAAAAAAACCCTCTCCCTTGGTGTTTGTTCTCTGGTCCTATTTGGTTTCTCTTATCCTCCAGACCCTCTGCAGATGGCCCTGCAAGATGTCCGCCTATGTTGGGAAGTTGGGGCAGCTTCCCCTGCGGTGTCCAGAGTTACATCCTCAAGCAGCGCTGAGCAGAATGGCAGTGCCTGGGCTTGGAAGGAAGAGCCGTTTACATTACCACTCCTTCTCTTTGCAGGGGTTTCCCCAGCCACTCCTCTGAGCAGATTAGGTGAAAGCCAAAGGGGCCCTGCTTCACCAGGAGGGGCCCAGACCTTTGCTTTCCCAAGGAAGCAGACAGGAGGTAAAACACCATCCACAAATGACCTCTTTCTGGTCCAAAGTCACTAGGTTGGTGAGAAGCAAGGCCCAGCGTTACTAGGTATTCCCTGAGACCCTAGGGATTGGAGTTCAGCAAGGGTCAAGACAGTTAAGGGGGGACACTACTGGCTTTTTTGTAGCTCTGCAATTTTCCTTAAAACAACATTTTTCTGGAAGGAGTTAAAAATGAAACAAGCTTCAGAGGAATCCAGCCTCTGCTGTGGGACGAGGTCGAGTTCCCTCCGCACCCTGACTGCGGCTGAGCTTGGAGACCGCAGCCGCGCGCCGGTGGGGGGCAGGGATGAGCGTCAAGAGGAAAACGTGTGTGACTGCGGAGCGCGGGAAGGGTCCAGAGAACTTTGTAATCTGCTCCACGATCCTTCTCCTTGAAGATTAGTTCCAAACGGTCCATCGCCGCCCCCTCCTCCATTCTGTTACTGCCACCTCCGACCTCGAAGTTTCCCGCAGTTCCCTGAGGGTGGAAAAAGGGCAGCGACATGGGTCTCCTAATCACCCCTCCACGCCAGTGAGGAACCCCTCCTTCAGTCCAACACACTCCTTCACTATCATTCTCTTTTGTCTGGCCCTCTCCCTCCAGGCTCTCGGCTGGGCGCAGTCCGCAGTCTCAGCACCCTGGAGAGTCTGAGCGCACAAGTTGGGGGCTGGTCCCTTCCCCCTCCACCTAGGAAAGGCAGCCCGCGGCGGGGGCACCCCGAGCCGAGGCCAATCGCCCCCTCCCCCAGCGTGTGCCATCTGCCGCCTGTCAGCCTCTCTCCATGGGCCTCGATCCCAGGCGCCGGCGGGGGTTGGGGGGGGGGGGAGCGGCGGGTTCAGTCCCTTCTTCTTGGCGCCTTCCCAGGCGCCTCTCGGCCTCTGCCCTGGCCCTTAGCACCCCTTCTGTGTCTAACGCTGGACATCCCAGGGCTGTGGGCGGCGGCTTTCAGTCCCTGCGGGAAGCCGGGGATGGTGTTCACTCCGAGACATGAGCCCCGGAGGAGGGGAGGGGAGATGGTCAAGGATGGCAGCCCTAACCCCGAAATAGGGGTGCCCTCCTGGGCCCAGGTCCTAAACAGAGGGGTGTCTCTGGCCTGACTCTATCCCCTCCAGGGAGCCTCGCCTCTGTCTCACGCTGACGGAGCGTTTGCCTCCGCGACGCATAGCGCGGTCACCCGACTCATCCTCGGAGAGGGCCCTAGGTGCGCGCACACCGGCTTGGTTGCCTCAGGCCTTCTCTGCAGCCGCCGGCCCGCGCTCCCAAGCCGCAGGGTTGCGGGGGTGGCATCTACCTCGGCAATCAGCCCAGCACGAGCTTGGCGAAAAAGGCCCCGCAGGACCGCGAAGCAAGCCAAGGGGGGCGCGGGCACGGCTGGCTCTCAGTCCCGGGAACGGCGGGGCGCAGGCACCCTGCTTGGGGCGGGCGCCGCTGCTGGCCTGGGCCGGGCTCTGCTCTCCGCGGGCAGCGGGGTTTTTTTCCGTGAAAGGTTGCCCTGGGTAACTCGTCTCCGAGGGGACACAGCCCTCCCCTCTCCAAGTGGCAACTTATCGATCGGCGAGATTGATAACCCCCAGCGCCGCGCCGCTCACCCGCTCTGCTCTCCCTGCTGCGGGGCGCGCGGGCCTAAGGTGGCGCCACTTGCTGGGAGGGGGCGGCGTCCAGACCCCTCCTCAGCCATGACCTGGTCTCTACAACTGGTGGGAGAAGCCCCAAAAGGCAGTTTAGGGGAACCGCCTTCGGATGAGTGCTCCCAGGGCCTGTTGCGAGTCCTAGCCTCGACTGCAAGAGCCGCAGGAACGCGAGGCGCCCCCTTGTGGCTGGGGCAAAACTTCGTGGAATGTAGAAGCTGTTTTTTCCCCTCTAGGCGGAGGGAAGGGGTGAAATAAATATACAAGGTGTGCGGTGTCTATGTTGTTTGGTTAGTTTGCACCGGGCTCGAGAGTTATAAGGATGGAAGTGTAGGTTAGCTCAGCGGTGGAAAATTCTCTTTGGTGTGGGGCAGAGGTGGTTTTGGAATATCGAACTAGCGAAAAAAACCTAGGTTCTGGGGTAATTCTTGTGCGTGGATCATAAGTCTCGGGGGCCGCAATGCTGAGGCACCTCATCTCAGTATGCTTCCCCCATTTTCTCACTTTTTCAGTTTTTGATGCTAAAGGTACCCAGACGAGCCTGTCAGCCCGCGTGGGCCTGTTATCTGTTCTCTTCTCCCTCCCAGCGCCATCAGTGCCCGAGCCCGAGGCCCGCTTGTCGGTGCGGTGCCCGCGCCCGCGCCGTGTCTGCCGCCACCGCCGCGGTCCGGGTTTTGCGGGCGGCCGGAGCTGTATTTCCAGCGCTGTCCATCGCTCGGTGCTGTTGGCCCTCTCTCCGTCTGATCCGAGCCGGAGCAGTGCGGGGCGCCCCACGGGATCAGAGCGCTCCCCCGCCGGGACTCCGCTCCTCACATCCTCCTGCTGGGACCCGGCTACATTTCCAGCCAAGCCTGGCTTTATTATGTGTCTCTGCAGTGCAGCCCCAGCAGCCGGATCGGGAGGAGGAGAGCCAGCGACCACAAAGAAGACAGGAGCGCGAGGGAGGCTGGCGGGCGGGCCGGCGCCGGCTGGAGCGCGGAGGAGCCGGGGCGCAGCCGCCGCCGCCGCTGCCCGGGAGGACGGGAGCCCGGCCGCCGTCGCCGCCTGCTCTTCCTCCTCCTCCGCCACCGCGGCCGCCGCCTCCTCCCTCTCCCAGCCCATGGTCCATGGAGGCAGCTAGCGGGGCCCGCGACTTGGCACCGGCCTGGGGATCCGCTGCGCGTCGCGCGCTGAGCACCGCAGCCCGAGGGCAGGCAGCGGCGGCCCGGCGCACCGGCTGAGCAATGCCCGTGGCACGGGCGCCCCTGCCCGCCTCCGCCTGAGCGCCCCCACGCGCCCCTTACTCCTCCCGGGAGCCGGCATCAGACCTAGCCGAGAGCCAGAGAAGGGGGCGTGAGCCGGGGACCCCCAGCCGCGGCTTACAAGCCACTGAGGCCGTTTCGAGCCCCCCTTCCAAGTAGGCTGAGTTGAGGGACCCCCCCATCCATCATAATCTCCAAACCAGGCATTTGGGCATTTTTGAACCATTAATATTTATTATTTTTTTTGTGTCTGCGTGTGCGGCAGAGGATAATTTGAACGTTTTTTTTTTCCTTTTTTTTTTTTTGTCGGGGGGTACTAAGCTCCTGTGCTCCGGACCGCCTCCGGTCTCCTCGCCCCCTGAGACCCTCCCGGCTCCAGCCCGTTCCCCCTCCTCAGATGGGTTCATTGTGAGCTCCGCACCGGGCTGTGTGGCCGGACGCCTGCAAACTTTGCACAAAAATCCGGCAAGGGGCGGAGGAGAAGGAGGAGGAGGGTGAGGGTGGCGGTGGTGTGGGGGAGAGAGGGAGGGGGCCGCAGGGGCCGGGGGCCGGCGGGGGGTGGGGAGGAGGAGGAGGAGGAGGGGGGCGGCTTTTTTTTTTTTTTTTTTTTTTTTGCATAACTCGGCTCGGCCGAGTGGCCTCCGGACTCCCCGCGCCGCTGGGACCGCCGCTGGGACCCGGAGCCCCCGGCTGCCGCATTGCAACAGGCAGGGCCCCGGAGCGGCCCCCGGGCCTCCCCCCGCCCCCGAGCGGCCTGGGCCGGCCAGGGCTGCCCCCTCCAGGGAGGCTGCCCGGGACCTGTGGTCCGTTCCTTACGGCCGCCGACCCGGCTGCAAAAAACAAAGTTTCCGAGAGGCAGGCGGAGGAGAAGGGGGAGAAGGGCTGCCCGGAGCGGCAGGGGGCGGCGCGGGGAGCCGGCCGCGGACGGCGACGGAGCGCCCGGAGCCCCGGACATGTCCAGGCGGAAGCAGGCGAAGCCGCGCTCGGTGAAAGGTGAGCGAGCGAGGCCCGGCGGAGGCGCGAGCAAGCGAGGAGGGAGGGAGAGAGCGAGGGAGGAGGGACCGGCGGGCGGGCGGGCGGCCGGGGACCGCGCGAGCGAGCGCGGAGAGGAGGAGGCGGAGGGAGGCGGAGGCGGAGGCGGAGGCGGAGGCCGCAGGCGGGAGGCGCCGGCGGCGGGGGCAGGACGTACACCCTGCCCGCTGATCAGCTCCCGGCCCGGCGCCCGCTTTTGGGGGTACTCGGACTGGGGGGCTCTGCATAGGGGCCCTTGCGGCTCCTATCGCGCCGGCCCTGGGCCCGCGTGGCCAATCAAGGGGTGCGGGCAGACTTGGCGGGGATTGCGAATCTCGGCGGCGGCATGGGGAAGGAAGAGGCGGCGAGGACGGATGCCCTAGAGGCCGGCAATCCTTCGTTGGCCCCGGGTCTCGCTCGCGTTCTCCGGTGACCTTTTGGTCACTCAGGGACACGGAGAGAGAGCAAGCCCGGCGCCCCCTCCCCGCCCCGGGCCCAGGCCGAGCTCCTGGCCCGGGCCCCCGCACTCCTGCCGGCTCCACCGAGGCCAGCTGGGCAGGGAGACTCGCCAGGAGTTCATTGTCTGTGCCGCGCCGGCGGGATGCTGGTCCCCAGGGGAGCGCAGCGGCTGCTGTGAGCGCCCCTTGGAGTAGGGCGTCCGGTACCACCCCGGGCAGCCGCTCGGCGGGCACTCTGACTGCCTTCCGTACCGAGTCCCCAGGGTGCGTACGTTTATGAGGAGCTATAGATAGCCAAGTACACACATCCCCCTTGCTTTCTATTTCCACGGAGAGTCCCGGGTTTGAAGGGACCCCTAGAGAGCCTCAGGGAGAGGCTGCTGAGAAGGCCTCCAGGTCCTCCGTGTCTCTTTTCCCCTCCCCGGCTAGCTTCTGCAGGCATGGCCTGCTGCTTTGTATCCTTTCCAGCCTCTGCCTGGGCGCATTGGGAGATAGATGAAAAAGGAGCAGGATGTGAGCAACCGTGGAGCCCGAAGTCCTGAGGCCCGTGTCCTGGTCCAACTCCCCTGATGACCTCTGGCCACAGCCCAGCTCTGCTCTGAAAAGTTCATTTCCTGGAGGCCCGCGCGGGAAGGCGTTGGGGCCGGCTCCCTTCCTGCCAGTCTTGCTCCTTGGTTGGAATAGCTGGTGCTGAATCTGCACCACGTGGGTTTTGAGAACCTTGGCTTCTCCTTCCTTCTAAAGCCCCTGGAGAGTCAGGGGCACCTGACCCCATCGAGACCCTCCCTGTCGTCTTAACTCTCAGCACCGGCTCCTTTCTTTCATTTTGAGAGGTGGCTGTAGCTAAGGCACCCCGTCCAGCTTCTCAGTCTCAAACAGCCTGACTTGCTCCCCAGAACTGGAGGTTCCGGAGAGTTCTGATTGTGGGACAAGGAGGCCAGAAGAGAAGACTCCCAGAAGACGACAGGGAAGAGGAGATTGGAAAGAAGAGCTTTGCAGTTTGAAATAATATTTGATTTCTTTCCTCTTTGCTCGGCTAACTACTCAGTTCTTGGAGAGGCACTTAAGGCAACCCAGAAGAAAAGTAGGACTGGAATTGCTGGTGGGAAAAGCGGTTTTCTTTAACTGAGGCAGTTGATTTTGAGTCAAACCTATATATAAGAGCAGATTTGTGTGTGCGTGTGCGTGTGCGTGCGTGTGTGTAGATGCAAAGCTTGCCCACATATGACCCGGTCTGTGTCTCCAAACCTCTTATTTTAGAAGGCAAGCCACAGAAAGCAAAGGTAGGGCAGATCACAGCAAACAGATGGGTGGGTGTTTCAAAACTGCCTGAACCGAATTCTAAAAACACTCCGTGGATCACAGTCAAACACTAGAATTGAGCTTCAGCCTTTCATGAAATGAGCCTTGAAATGACTTTTAACGAGTGCCTGTCCCGAAATGTTTATGTGTAGCGGACAAAATTCAAGCGGGGATGGGCAGAGACAGCAAAGTGGCAGGTGGACCAGCCCAGGTGTTTTGAGAAGTTCGGGACATCAGCCACGCATTACTTTTCCATCCTTGCAGTCTGAGGACCCTTGCCACGCCCCCAACATCCCCCCCCCCTCTCTCCAGGGCTCTTTTCTGAAAGCAGCTCCAGCCTTTTTCTCTCTCAGTACTTTGCCTCTTGTTACCTTTACTGAGGTGAATAAGGTGAAGATGTGACCGCTTATCAAGAGAGGAAGATAATTTGAATAGATAAGAATTACAATAGGTGAAAGATCGATTGCTTGTCAAGAACTGCCCCTTTCTCTCAAGCAATAGTCCACAGGCAGTGTTACGTGTGGAACAGTCCACACCGAGGGTTTGAAACACAAGATGCTGGAAGGTGTTTCTGAAGAAACAGCGGTTGCCTTTTCCATTGTATCTTATTCTACTCTAACTCTACGGCTGTGTATCAGAGCTGATGGAGCGGCATTGTGGACTTCCCCCAGTCTAGTGGATTCTGCTGTGAAAGTCGCTTGACCATAATTTGTAATTGATCTCGGAAATCTGAGCGCCCATAGCAGGAAGGAAAGACAGAAATGTAACAATTTTGAATGAATGCTCAGAAAGTGAGATTTGAAAGCTGGGGTATTGCTGCTTTGAAAATCAAACAGGCCTCAGGGGTCACTTCCCACTCTGGACACAACCTCCCTCTGGAGTGGGGTCACTTGTCCCCTCAGGATATTTGTCCTTCTTTGGAAAGCTGAGCTCTATAGGGAGGACTCCCAGCAAATGGGAAGGGGGGGTGCCGAGGTAGGAGGGCAGAGAGTGAGCAGCCTGTTTTTCAAAAGCCTTGTGATTTTTGTTAAAAAAAAAAATACAAAACCTCCAAACGACCCAACAAATCCATAAATGTTACAGAGTCACATTTTCTGACCGATTTTCCTTTTTTTTTTTTTTTTGTATGCCTGTCCTGGTGGTGAGGCAGTTGCAACAATTTGCTTCCTTTGATGATTTTGGCCTCATTCCCTAGGCTGTTGTCATCTCGTTCACTGATGTTATTTTGGACAATGATTCCAGGTAGTTTGGTAATGCTTGTCAGCAGGTTTCCGTCTCTTGACATTAAGGAGAACTGTCCGTCTCCCTTAGGCTCCACGCAACAACCTCTTCATTCCTGTAGAAAATGAATACATTTCCCCCCCAGCCTCAGTTAAAAACTTTTTAATAATTTGTACTACTGTTGATTTTCTTCATTTTAGCAACTATCTGTTAATTAATATTAATTAGCACTTAGGTGTGTCCATGCACCCTCCCCCCCAGTCCAAAATGACCACCAGTGACTTTTGTACTTTCCCTTTCTTTGTCTTCTCTTGCCAGCTTGAGCTCCTCAAAAGTCCATCTTATAAATTTTGTGGTCTAGGGACTTGGAAACAGTGTAGTTCAGCATTGTGCCTGTTTCCATGGAAATAATTGAGATGTAATAAATAGAGGCATTCTGAGGTTACAGGTTTCTTGATTCAGCAGAGACCACACACAAGTGTAAATGGTTGAGATTTGTTTGGCTAAATGTACATGATTTTGCAGGAAGGGCAAGACAAATCCTTTGTAGACTCCTTAGCTTTCTCTGGGTTCAGGTAGATGACATTTAATCCCAATATTTAATTTCTTCCACACGAATTAGGTTACTGATTCCCAGCTTAAAAGGGCCTGTTTCATTCTAGAAAATATCCTTTATGTCTAGTAATTGCTGTTTAGATTCTTACACCTGTTTCCTTGCAAAAAACTTAATAAGCAATAAAATGATAACTATGTGCCTCTGGCAGGAGAATCTTGCTAAATGTTTAACTGTGAGGTATCTAGTGTGCATTCGCCAGGAAAGGTGCAAAATGCCGGTCATAAAGCAATTCAGTAGAACCAGCCAGCCCTGGCAGTGCTGTGGCACGTTAGCAGAGGAGGCGGGGGACCCACGAGGAGGAAACTGGAGCACAGCATCTTAGACGAGTTAGCGTTCCTAGCTGGAGACAGAAAGGCTCCAGATCTGCTTCAGTGTAATAGAAAGTTGCAACAATTGCTATATCGGTAGCCAGCTCTTAAGCTGGTGGCTGTGGAATTCTTCCCCTGATGTTGGATTTAATAGTCTGGCAATTAGATGCATTGATTTCTCTTAACTGTTCATTTGGATGTGTAAACGAAAGGAGCCCACCACTGAGGCTGCGGTGCAGGCTTGCCGCCTGACTCTAGACACGGTTGCTTTAGGTGGTGGTGGGAGGATGAACCTTCAAGGCAGCATTAGGATGACTTCTTTTAGAATTTGTCATCTTGTAACAAAAGGAAGAGCACCTGTTGTTTCAATACTGTATAGAGAGAACAAAGGTGTCCACTTTTGCCCGAAAAGTGAAAACACCCTTGTGTGCCAGAGGTGCTTCTGGCAGAACATCTCAGTCTGTTACTAGACTCAAGTGCATACTTTGGCTACATTGTCTGTTGGATGTCAGAGGGGCCAGTCACCTTGAGTTCTTCCAGTTTAGAGGCCCCCTCCCTCCATCACAGTTGTCCAAGCCCTGTGTAAGTGTGCACAAGGGATCAAGATCACGCTCTTGTACCCCTTGGTGGGCTGGTGGCTGGGCAGGTTATTTTGGGAAGGATGTATGTAGATAATGTTCTCATGAACATTAGCCCTGCTCTCTTGCTGTTTTTGAACCTGTAGTTTTGTGTGTTGTCAGCTGCAGTTATGCAGGCGTTCAGACTGTGTTGAAGTCATGGAACTGAAGGTGGCTAGGTTTCCTTATGTCTTGATCCCTTTGCCAAGGTTGGCGAATAGGTTTAGGAACCTACCTTGTATAGGATCCTGCATAAAACAAGCCTGATTATTCTCTCTCATGTCTTGAAAACAGTTGCAATTAGGATTCCTTCAGATGTGAGAGTCTAGTGTATTTGCTGTACAGGGTACCGTGGAGACTTACTTGGGTACCCTGTTACTATGGGTAGCTGGCAAAATTCCCATATGAGTTTGCTGGCAAATTTGACAGTTTCGACAAATGCCTATCAGCGTGTGAGGGCATTATGTCCATAGAATCCTTGGAGTAGCCTTGTACCCAAAATGGCCTGACAAAGCCTGCGCTGGTTATATTTTGCATGAAGTTTTTGGCACTGGCTCTTGATGTTGTAAGCCTGCTGTGGGTTCCAGGAAGGGTGAAGTGAGTGGGGGAGATGAGGATGGTAACTTCTGATCCCTTGCTTACCTGCCAGGGTCTGGGGCAGCCAACGATTGGGGCTGTACACTCAGTAAATAAAAATACTTTACCTCCTTTCAAGGCTGCCAATTAGCTGATTGCTCCTCATGGCTGTCTTTAAGGAGAATGGTGCTTTACCTATCTTCTTGTACAAAGGTTTGATTTTTAATGTCTTGTGAAAAGGATTCTCTTTGTCTTGATTGATGTCAGGAATAAAAGCATGATGGTAATATCCCTCTGAAAGCTATTGTATTGTCAGCCCTGGCTGACAGCGGGAGGGCCTCCCAGCGTTATAGATTAGTGCTGTGAAAACACTGACATTTTCTTTGTTACACTGCTGTTGTTCTACTTGCAAAGTCAATTACACAATGTCAGCTCAGTTACGGAGTTGACTCTGGAAGTAGCAATGTTTCTCATTCTCTTCTTAAAGATATAATTTTCCTTTGTTGTTGTTGTTTTGTTTTCTTTCTTTTTTAACCTGCCTTCTTTCCTGGTTATCTGCCCTCACTTGTGTCCATGCCTCCCAACCCCAGAATCTTTGCATGCTAGCTAGATTTACACTCCGGTTTGTTCCTGACAAGTCACTGTCAAAGAATGCCACATGGTTATTTTGGAATTCTCATTCATATTTGCGTGACTTCTTATTGATACAGTAACTATAGCAGCCAAGATACATGAAAAGCCTGACAAATGAGATTAACGTGTTGATGATCTCATATCAAGTGGGTTGTTTCTGGATCTGGGGATCATTGAAGTTGGCAAATTCAGTTTTCTTCCTTTTTCTTTTTGTTCTGAGACTGTAACTGAACTTGGTTCTTGGTTCCATAGGACCCTAGAAAAAAGTTTTATTTAATTCTTAATATTCTTTTTTGAGACAGGATCTCTGTACATAACCCTGTCTGTCCTGAAATTCACTATGTAGACCAGACTGATCTTGAACTTACAGAGATTCACCTGCTTTTGCCTCCTAAGTGTTGAGATTAAAGGCATGTGCCACCACACCTGACGCTAATTAAATTATTAGTTTTGTTTTTTTCGAGACAAGGTTTCTCTGTAGCTTTGAAGCCTGTCCTGGAACTCGCTCTGTAGACCAGGCTGGCCTCAACTCACAGAGATCCGCCTGTCTCTGCCTCCCGAGTGCGGGGATTAAAGGCGTGCATCACCACTGCCTAGTTTAGGATCTTACTGTGTAGCCCAGGTTGGCTTCCTTCTGCTTTATTTATCTATCTTGGTACTGACATGATAGGTTTCTGACACCACTCCTAGCTGACACTTTTTTTAAGTATCCGTAAGCATTTGGATGTTGGGGGCTAGAGCTCTTGCTTTTAGGTGACATAGTGTCAGGGTAGAGGGGCTTTGGTAGGAGAATCATGCACTTTGCCCCAGTTCCACTGCAGAGGCCACATCACATTCTGAGGTGGTCTCATGAGGTGATTCCAGCCTTTTCTGGACACAGGAGGACTTGGCATCGAAATCTTCTTTCTGAGGAGGAGGAAAGCCTTGGTGTGGCTTTCCAAGACGTTCTTCCACTTTACTGTCCCTGTCTTTTCCTCAGTTCCATAATCTGGTCATGGAAGGGGCAAGCACCTGTCTGCCGAGGGTGGTGGAAGTGTGGTCTTACTGTTGCTTGACTGAGCGTCGCTTGTGAGAAGCTGCCACTGTCCTGGACTCCAGATGACAGGGACCCATCAGGAAAGTCTCTCCTAGGACAGTAATTGTGGCCCCTGAAGTTGTTATTATGAACCACCAGACAAGAGCCAGTATTCACCAGCAATTTGTCAGGACTAATTTTGTTTTTCTCCAATAATTGAAAATTAATGTCTTGAAGTGAAAGCAGATGTTCATGTCATCTTCTGAATTGGGATATAAAATGGGGCTCTGTGGATGTGCTCACTAATTTAACAGCCACTTTTCTCTCCTAGATAATGGGGGTGCTGGGGCTGATATCACTTAAGGGCCAGGGCCTAGCTGAGAGAGGGGAACAATGTGTGAGGCGCTCCCATGTTCCTCGCGGGTTTGTTGTGGAGGGAGGACACATAAGGCTTTCCTTGGGCTGTGGAACTTCTAGGTTTATTGTTTTGGAAGTTCCTTCCTGCAAGACAGTTTGAGGCATTGTATGGGGACCAAGAGATGCTGCGGCCTGGGGAAGATCCTGATTTCCTGCAGATGTGTGTGTTCTACTGTTGTGTGAGCAAACATGGTTAAGATTACAAACTAGTGGCACATACCTTCCATCCAGGAGGCAGAGGCAGGAGGATCTCTTTGAGTTCTAGGCCAACCTGGCTCATATAGCAAGTTCAAGGCAGCTGGGAATCCATAGTAAAACCCTGTAGTTTAGAAGGGACACCATGCTGGGGCAGAAGCTGCTGACTGGTCTGGTGACCGTTGTTAGGATTAGCGCATTAGCCCTTTCCTCATGGACACACTTCAGGAGATGGATCCTGGGTGAACCTAGCTAGGTAGGCCAAACTCCAGCTACCTGTCAGGACCCAGACAGTCCTTGCCCGTCATCCAACCTGCTCTCCAGGCTAGCTCACTTGAGAGAAGGGGAGAACATCTCTGTGGAATGGCTGCTTTGGATCTTAGTCTTTGAGAGTCCCTGTGTGGGCACATGGGTGTGAGTGTTGACATAGAGCCATTTGCTAGTCTCCCGTGGTTGGGAGGGCACTTTCTCTACCCCTGCCTTTCCTGTAATTGAGATTTGCCCTTTCCTTATTTGGACAGGGTTATGTTGTGCAGTATTGTCATTCCTGCCTTGTTCCAAGGTTTACTTTACTTCTGTTGATCTTAATTAAGTAAAACATACAGCTCCTCTGACTCCTGTTACACCCGGTTCTGCTTACCTGAAGGCAGAGTGATTGCAGTCTGGGTTTGGTGAAGGGATGTGACGTGGCTGGATGACAGGCAGCCTGGTGGGGTGGTGGCCACTATTGGGATATTTCTGGTTCCTGAGTAGGAGACAGAGCTTTGTCCCTAACTCCCAGGGGTACAGGTTGGAACTTAGGGAGAGGAGAGACAATCACCAGCTCCAAGGACTCTCCAGGGAGAGGGTGCAGAAGAAGAGCGGGGTCCCAGAGGAGAGAGCTGGAAAGAGGGTAGGCTGTAGTCACCTGGGGTGGAGGCTGCACAGTGCTTTCTGTGTCTCTGGGGACCTGTGAGCCGTGTCCAGGTTAACCTCACAGGTACTTTGTGGTCCTTTATGGAGGGACCAGCCACCCGTGCACACACTGGGAAGGTTCAGGCCTTTCCTCTTTTACCGTTGGGTCCCTCAGTTCTATGTCATGGGATGAAGAGCAACCTTGGATTGAAGCTCACCTTTCCGTGTTAGTCCGAGCGAACACGGACTGGCACCCTTTCACTCTGCCTGCACATGTGAGCATTGCGTTTTAACGGTAGAGCTGTCTGACCCCCCAGCTTAGCTGTGGTAGTCTTGGTTCTGCTTCCCAGCACTGCAGTCCGTAGTCCTCAGAGCCAGCCCTTTTGAGAGATGGCAGTATCCACTTTGCCTTATTCAGGCCAGAGACTTTGCTGAGATGTGGACAAACCGATGGGCATCTGGGACTCCATAGTTATTTAAGCATGATCTTTACCTGGCTGCCTGGGTTGTGGGTCTGAGAACCTATGACTGAGCAAATATGTTGGTTGCTGAAGGAACACATATGAATGAGTAGACGGTGAATGGGTGTGAATAAGTGTGTGGGAAATGTGTAAATGAATTAATCAGCGGGGCCATGGACAAGTGAGAGGGTGGACTGCTGGGGGCACACACTGTCTTACGGCCAGAGCTGGACTTGCTGGCATCCATATCTGAGGCAGTGTCCTCCTTCCTCCTTACCTCCCAGCCTCTGCTTCTGCTGAGTGAGGGCTGTGAGCCTTCTGCCTGTTGAAGCTGGGGAAGCTGGGAGTGGCTAGAGAGACTATTCTCATTTCTCTGTAGCCACCATTTCTTGTTCTGCGCACTTGAGAAATGATAGCTTAGTATGGGATTTTTATAATAATCTTAAGTAAAGTGGAGTGCTTGCGTGAGCACATGCCTCCTACTGCCCACACTGAACTGCCACAGAACTGGTTGGTTTGGGGCTAGCCAGGATTTAACAGTCCAGTCCTACTGGGGGCCTCCAGGACCCTCCTTGTTTCCAGGGTTTGCCCCAGGAGCAGTGGTTGGAGTGAGGGGTGGGGTTGAAACTAAGAGGTGGGAAAGAGAACATGAACAGTAATGGCGTGGTGTCCTACTAGTTATCTAGAATAGAAAAAGTCAGGGGCTGGAGAGATGGCTCAGTGGTTAAGAGCATTGCCTGCTCTTCCAGAGGTCCTGAGTTCAATTCCCGGCAACCACATGATGGCTCACAACCATCTGTAATGCGGTCTGGTGCCCTCTTCTGGCCTGCAGACATACACACAGGCAGAATATTGTATACATAATCAATAAATACAGACATACAGACAGAATATTGTATACATAATAAATAAATATTTAAAAAAAAAAGAAAGTCAGCCTGACTTCTGTGGTAGGGGTGAGGGAGGTTATAGAGCATACTCTGAGGCCTTGGGCAGTCAGTATCTTGACTGGGGTGTGTTTTCTGACTAGAGGGGTACGGAATTAGTTGGATTCTTGTTGTATGAAACCTTGTGCGTGCTAGGCTAGTGCTGTACACTCTGAGCTACATTCCCAGCTCTTTGTTTGTGTGTGTGTGTGTGTGTGTGTGTGTGTGTGTGTGTGGTGTGATGGTTTTGCTATGTGACCAGCTGGCCTTGAATTTGAGATCTTCCTGCTTCAGCTTCCAGAGTGCTAGGGTTATAGGTGTTTGCCACTGCCTGCAGCCTAGGTATAGTTTTTAATTCATAAAAAAGCATAAAAGAGGGAAATGTAGGAGACTTTGGCTTATAATAAGGTGATCTAAGAAGATAGAGTCAGGTCTTTCTTCAAGTTTCCCTTTTCTGTGATGGGTTGGTAGGGACGAGTCCAGAGGGACTGTTCTAGGGAATCCTACAGTGGGCAGCTGGTCTTGTCCTGCTCTCCTGCCAGTTTGGAGGTTGAGGAGCGTAAGAGATGAGAGAAGATGGCATAGGACTTGATAGCGGTGCAGTGTTGTGAGATGCATATGAATCTTAGAGTTTGTGGGGATTCCTGTGCCAGCCATGTGGACACCTTTGGCCCCAAGGGCTTGACTGAGTGCCTCTGAAGCTGGTTCCCTGGGTACCTTTTCCATCCAGGGACGACGAAGGTGGACACTGACCAGACCATACACGTGTCCATCCAGAGCCATGGCGAGGATGTGTGAGGTCAGCTCTGTACATCCCATTTGTTCTTCCACATGGTTCTCGTAGCAGCTCCCTGACTGATTTCTGTTCTGGAGACGTGTACATAAGCTGTGGCACTGAAATACCCTGTCCAAGGTCATTCAGAAGAACCAGGGATTTGAGGACAAATCTTAGCCTGCTCCAGGGCCAGAGCCAGTAGCCACTAGCTTTATAATTACCTATCTTCTCCAGGGCTGCAGAAGCCCCTGGCTCTGTAGGAACAGGAGTTCCTTCTGTTTCTCTTCTTCAATAGAATGCTGCCTTTGGGGCTGGCTGTGCTCACATCTTTAAAACCAAGTAAAAGATTTCTGAGTCTGAAGATAACTGAATTCTCTTTCTTTCCTAGTGACAGTGGTTGTCATCCTCTCACTCAGACCTTTTCAAGGGCACATTTATATAAGGCATCCGTAACATCTACGAAAGCACACAGATAGTATCTTATGCTACCTGACTACACTGTCTCTCATTTGTTATTTTCACATAGCGGTGAGTTTCTAGTCTTCGTTGCATAATTAGTTTTTTTTTCCCTTAGGTACCTGAAGTAGTAACATTAGCTGGACCAGAATTTATTTTATTTTATTTTATTTTGTTTTTTCGAGACAGGGTTTCTTTGTGGCTTTGGAGCCCTGCACTGGAACTAGCTCTTGTAGACCAGGCTGGTCTCGAACTCATAAAGATCCGCCTGCCTCTGCCTCCCGAGTGCTGGGATTAAAGGTGTGCGCCACCACCACCTGGCTTGTTTGAGCATTTCTTAGTCTAGATCTCTAGAGGTGGGATTGTTGGGTCCAGGAGTATTCACTTGAAAATTTGTGTAGCTATTTCCAAACTGACTTGCACATATTGTGCCAGCGCATCCACCATTAACTAGTGTGTGACCAGCTCGTCCACCGTTAACTAGCGTGTGAAGGCTGCTTGCGCCTTATCCTTGTCCAAATGGGCTTTATTTTCTCTCTGTTTTTGTTTTCTTTTTGCCAAGCAGACAGCCAAGAACTCACATGTTGTTTTCATGTGCACGTCCTCATGTTTATGGCCGCTGCTTACAAGCGTGGGTATTGTTTTCTCTCTCTGAGTCCTTTAGTCCCCTGTCCCTCTTTTCTTCCTTCTCTTATATTCATTCTTCCTCATACATCTTGAACATCCTACCTAGGTGAGACTCAGCCTGGTTCAAAGGACCATTCATAGGGGACCAGGAGGAAAGCATGCTGGGAAAGGTCTGAAACCCTGATTGCTGGATTAAACAGAGGGCAGCCAAGGCAGAGAGAGGCACAGGCCTTGGGCTGCGGTGGGCTAGACAGAGGGAATTCCTTTGACAGGGAATGGGCAGAATCCAGCATTTTATTTGTGCTTTGAGGATGGGATCGCATCACCAGGAGTAGATAATGTCTAATGAATGCTGTATGCAGAGACAAGCTGTGCTTGTCATAGGCAGGCTCGGGCGCTCACTTTGGTTTCTCTGTGTAGCCCTGACTGTTTTGGATCTTGCTTTGTATACCAGGCTGGCCCTAACCCAGAGAGCAACCTGCCTCTGACTCCTGATTAAAGGCGTGTGCCACCACCGCCTGGTGCAATAATGATTCTTAGTAGTGAGCCTACGTCTGACTCCTCAGCTGAGCACCCCCTTCATGAGAATGGTTACAAGTGCTTCAAATGCTGCAAGTCAGGTGTCCAAGGTTGTGCAATGACCTTGTGGCAGAATTGTGCCTGGGGGAAAAGCAAGGGCATCCTGGGAACTGAACTCTCTGCTGTGCTGACCAAGGCCTGTATTCTCCATCCTTCCTGCAAATTCTGTCCTCTTAATTATGGCCAAGCACCAGAAATGTTCGTTGAGAGCAGGGCATTGCCACAGAATGGGCTGTATGTGCC
Source organism: Dicrostonyx torquatus (assembly GCA_028555095.1). Classification (NCBI taxonomy): domain Eukaryota; kingdom Metazoa; phylum Chordata; class Mammalia; order Rodentia; family Cricetidae; genus Dicrostonyx; species Dicrostonyx torquatus. The sequence goes on along the minus strand of JAQHUG010000066.1, from coordinate 3,578,251 downwards.
CGTGCACACATGTCTGTGTTCTTGTGGGTAAGTGCACTTGTGTGTGAATGCCTGTATTTCTCAGCGTGTTTTCTCTAGTGTGCCTCTCTATCTTTGTACATGTGTGTGCCAGAGTCAAGGGGTGTACACACCTGCGCAGTGTGTGAGTTAGCCTCAGGTGCCAGCAGCCTGGGCAAGAGTCTGGTCACTGGTGGGCTTTGTATGTGACTTCCCTGTAGCCATCACTCAGGTGTTCTGGAACACTGTCTCTGTGTGCCCAGTGCCATGCTTGACTGGATCCTATTCTAAGCACAAAGAAGCAACTCCTTTTTTTCCGTTTATGAAATCGTGGTTATGAGAGTGGTATAGTGTCTCCTGTGACCAGATGCACTTGGCAACACTGGATTAAGCAGAGCTATGACTTTCTTAAACCTTTAGAACTTTCTGAGCCTTTTTTTTTTTTATATTCTTTATGGTTTATTTAACTTTATTTTATGTACATTTGTATGAAGGTGTCAGATCCCCTGACACTGGATCTTCAGACAGTTGTGAGCTGCCATGTGGGTGCTGGGAATTGAACCCAGGTCCTCTGGAAGAGCAGTCAGTGCTCTTAACCACTGAGCCATCTCTCCAGCCCCCTTTCTGAGCCTTTAAAATGTTCATGTGAGAGTCTCCAAGAGAGCCCAGTGGTTTGTGAAGTCCACTTGTCCGCTTGTTGCTGGGTCTTTTCATCTCCGCTTGAGAGTTTCAAGGCTTTTAGGATTCACACGGTTGCTGGCTGTTTGCATGCTCATTCATGCATCCCATGTGTTTACTGAGCATGTACTCTGTGCCAGCACTGCTGCCGATGCTGAGGCTCAAGCAACAGGTGCACATACAAGTTCCAAGTTCACTATAGTTGGAGGGAGAGAGGCTTCTTTAAGTATACCAGTTAATAATACACTGTTCAGAAAGAAATGGTGGGGAGAAGCTGTATGGCCGGGACCATCCTGGAGGGGACATGTGTCCAGATGACTGGAGTTTCTGATGGGAGGGAACTGGAAAGGTTTTGCTTCCCCAGGGCTGGAGAGATTGTGGGAAGTGTCTGAGTGTTCCTGAGCTCCCTCCCCGCTCATCGCTAGCAACCCCACTCTGGCTCAGTTCATTTTGGCTTTTCTGGTGTAATCAGGCCCCAGAGAGACTCCCTGGGTGATGGATCAGCTCAACTAGGGTTGTCACCAGCTTGGGCTTAGAAGTCTCACCCCAGGAACCAAAGTGTCATGTCCTCCACCTCATCACAGACACACAGATCTCTCTCAGTATATCAGCCATGGGAGGACTCAGGCCATGACCCAGCCCCGTTAGAACTATCCAGCACAGTGCCTCCTCTGGTCATTGCATTGTCCCCAGCACCTGGCAGTGGACTCACATTCCAGACTTATTTGACAGATGGGGAAATGAGGCCAGGAGGCTTGTCAGTCTCCTCAGAGGCCTGGCCCAGAATCCAGCCCTTCTCCAAGCCAGGCTGTGACCCGAGGGTAGTGGTGTTGATGGGGGAAGCGCCGTGGGTGGGGGAGACCAGAGACTCATAGAATGAGAGGCGGGAGTTGGGCCCACTGTGGCCTGTCTGTGGACTTGCCTCAGAGATCTGGGTCCAAGGACATCAGGGCAGGAATGGTAAGACAGTGAAGCAGTGGTTGAAAGGGAAGAAGTCATGGATAGATAGGGCAAGAAATGGGGATGGGGAGGTAGATGGGGAAAAGGAGGGGTGGCGGTGAAGTGGGGGGGGGTTTGGATGAGTGTTGGTGAAACAGGGCCGCCGCTCCGAGATGCTGTCTGCTTCACGACCTGCGAAAGCCTGGTGGCCTTGGGAACGTGGCCCTTTTAGGGTCCCCACCCTCCTGCTCGTGGAGGCGGCCCTGGGACTCCTTTGAGGCGCCGTCCTGGGAACGCGCCGGCTGTCCGCCCCCCCCCCCCCGCACTGAGGGCTCCATGGCTGCGGCGCAGTAACTCAGGGTCTGGGCTTGGCACAAAGCGGCCGCGGCGGGGGACTGGCTGGGAAGGCGCGGGTTGCGCCGCTCGCGCGACTCCGGGTGGGCCCCGCCACTCAGCCGATCTCAGGCCTCAGAGGCTCAGGTCCAGCGGGGGCGGCGTCGCGACCTCAGCAGGGTGCCGGCCAGTGGTGGGTGGTGGGCTGAAGCCCGCGGACCAGATGTGCACCTTAGGGAGCTTTGGGGTCTTGGAGCACGGATTGGCCCCCAGCTTTGGGGTGGGGCTTAAGGAGGTCAGAGGCAGCAGCTTGGGTTGTGTACAGTAACACAATCAGTGCCTTCCATTGCTTGCTTCCTAGCGGCCAGGGCTGCTCTGAGCAGCTCACACCAATTCAAGCTTCACAGACACCTATGGGCAGGTACTGTGATCACTCTGTAACAGAGAGGGAAACTGAAGCAAGGCATGTAAAGTCAGTTGCCCAGTATCAGGCAGCTAGGACTAGACCCTGTTTGAAGGCAAGCTTGGAGACCACAGAACTATGTTGTGTCTCTGCCTTATGCCAGGAATATATAAAGAGACTGAACATGTGGGCTTGGGGATGCTTTTTTTTTTTTCTGGATAGGGTCTCAAAAAATACTTTGAAATATTCCAGGTTGGCCTAGAACTTGCATTATAGCTGAGGATGATCTTGAATTTCTGGTCCTCTTACCTCTACCCTCCAAATGATGGGATTACCAGCTCACTAGTTTATGGTGTGCCAGAGATCCAAGCACTGACTTCGTGCATGCTAGGCAAGCGCTACCTAATGAACTACATCCCCAGCCCTTGAATGCATCTGTGCAAGAAATCACAGGCAGAAGACCGGCGGCCGGACCAAAGTCACCTAGTTTGCTTCATTCAGTGGACGGCTGGTACTGCCTGAGCTGGAGGGCCATTTCAGAGGCAGTGTGGACTTGCATTCAGGGAGCTGACAGTGGACTTTGGAGTGAGATAGACTGAGTACACAGTTCTGCCAGTGGCTGATTCTCACTGGGAACCTATTCTGCTTATCTGACTTCGGGTCCTGGGAGGACATTACAGAGTAGGTGATGGGGTAGCTGGGCAGATGGGAGGGAACCACGGAGGAAAGTAGCCAGTCCTCTTTGTCTTTGACCCCAGGGCTGCCTCTCTTTGCTTGGGCCCAGCCCTGCTGTGGATAGAAGAAAAAGTCACTGTCTTCACCCATGAGAATATGGTAGAAGAAAGTCTGTGGGAATGTGGGGTGTGTATGACTGGAAGAATGAGGACGGGTCTGGATGGCTTTCTTTGAGCCTAGAGCACGGCACACGGAAGAGGCAATACAGAATAGTTTTGCAGACTGCTGGGTATGGGATAGCATTGTGGGGGTAGAATGCTGGTGTGTGCACACAGTACAAAGCGTGGCCTGTTCTGGGGGAGTCCCCAGGATGGCTGCCTGGGCTTTGATCTCTACATTTGTTTATTCTATGTGATGTATATGTTTGAGTGTGCACATGTCTGAGCCTATGCGTATAGGTCAGATGACAGCTTGCAGGAGACTGTTCTCTCCTTTCATTATGTAGGTTCCGGGGATTTAACTCGGGTTACCAGACTTGATGGCAGGCCTTACAGGTAAGCCATCTGGCTATTCCTTGGGCCCTGATTTCATTTATTTGTTTGTTTGTTTGTTTTTCGGGACAGGGGTTCTCTGTGTAACCCTGGCTGTCCTAGAGCTAGCTCTGTAGACTGAGCTGGCCTCGAACTCACAGAGATCCGCCTGCCTCTGCCTCTTGAGTGTTGGGATGAAAGGCGTGCACCAGCAATGTTTGGCTGGGCCTTTGATTTTTATTTTTAAAAAATTTTTATTTTTCGCCGGGCGGTGGTGGCGCACGCCTTTCATTCCAGCACTCGGGAGGCAGAGGCAGGCAGATCTCTGTGAGTTCGAGACCAGCCTGGTCTACAAGAGCTAGTTCCAGGACAGGCTCCAAAGCTACAGAGAAACCCTGTCTTGAAAAACCAAAAAAAAAAAAATTTTTTTTTATTTTTCTTTTCTTAATATTGAACCCAAGGATTTATACATGCTAGGCAAGCACTCTACCAAGTTATGTCCCCCCACTCTTTATTATCTTTATTTATTTCTTAAATCTATTTATTTTATGTGTATGGGTGTTTTGTTTTCATGTATGTCTGAGCTCCACATATGTTCTTGGTCCCTGTGGAAGCCAGAGGCCAGCCTTGGATCCTCTGGAACTGAAGTTACAGGCAATTGTGAGAATCCATGTGGGTGCTGGGATTTGAACCCAGGTCCTCTAGAAGAGCAGTCAGTGTTCTTGATCACTGGGCCATCTCTCCAACCCCTATGATGTCTATTTTGAAGTGAACCTTGGTCACCCTGGCTGTCCTTTAGCTTTTAGATATGCAGCAGCTCCTGATTAAGCGGTGTAGGTGTGTACCACCATACCCGGCTTGTTAAGGACACGTGGGTTTATACAGCCTCTGTGAATTGTGGAGTTCTAGAGGTTCACGTGGCACCTCCACATACCCAGGGAGATAACTTGGGCATGGTCCCTCCTGCTATGCCAAGTGAGAAAGGGGGTCCACAGAAACTACAGGCCTTCTAAGCCCCGGAGTCTCGGGGCCATTTGCTGCTGTGAGTTGGGCTGTTTATTTCTAAGCCTCCATACCAAAGAACAGGCAGGATCTTGCTGGGGTCTAAGACCTCATGCCCACTGTTAGGGCTGGGGATGGAAGGGAGATACTGACACTCCAGCATTGCTACTGGTCCCTGAGTGCCTAGCCAGATTGAGCTGCTCCCATCCCCCATGCTGGATCCATGAGAAGCCAGCTGCCTGTATGTGTCCACTGTGTCCACAGTTCAGTCTGTTTGGGTGTCTCACGGGGCCTTATTCTGAATGTCCTGTCCTCTTCACTGGCTCTAAGTACTGGCTCTTCACGTTCTCCAGGGGGGAATGTGGAGGTCTGTCGTGGGTTTCCTGAATTCATTTCCCACTTGGAAGTGCTGGATGAGGCAGAACCTGTCCCCACCTCCCTGTATTTCTTGTCCCAATTTATTTTCCTCGGTGAGTCCACTCGAAAGGTTTGGCCCATGCGTAAGGGGCAACAGCTGCGTGTGACAGGATGTTCATCTGTGCTTTTTGAGACCTGCTGTGTACCAGCTGCAGGACGATTGCTTCCTAAGCTTCTCGTGAATCCCCCAAGCTTACTTGGCTGCAGGCGATATGGTTTTGAGGAGCAGCCTAATGGTCAAGGTTATGGTGGCTAGATGCTGTGGGGCCTGCTAGTCACTCCTGGGCTGCCTTCTGCAACATGGTGAGCCAGTGTCGACCCAGCTTCTTCCCAGGAGGTGGTGGCCTTCTAGGAGACAGTAAAATGTCCTGGACTCTGAGCTGGTGACAGTGTCCCCATGAGGAAGGAGGTCAGCTTCATCCCTTCCCTGCTCCTGGGTTGGGCCCACTGCTAAGACTTCAGTTGGGAAGAAGCAGCCTGGACAGGTTAGAGAAGGGAAGGCTAACCAGGGCGTCCCACCCTGATATCTGAGAGGTTGACGGACCAGGCTGTGCTTGCTTTTGTGGTGTCATGAGCACCTGGCAATACCCGAGGCCAGCTCTTCTCTTCTGCCAAGTGAGAATTTATACACTTAGGGATTTGCACTAGGAGCGCTCCTTTCTCCGTGGACTTCTCCCACCCACCCCTCCTTCCAGGGTTTGGGAATCCTTCTGGATCATCAGGAATCTTAGATGTGATTATTTGGGGGGGGGTGAGTGACTTTTCTGGGGGATACAAAGTGTGGTGTCTGCTTGAACTGCTGCCCAGGGCCCTGGGCTGGCCTGTAAGCCTACATCGTGTTTTCTTTCACCCCTCCTCCTCCCATCCCATGGGTGTATGTCCCTATGAGGAGCCTGTCAGGTCAGGTTGCTCTAAGTCTTTGTCCCCCTGACCTTCCTCCCTCATCCCCCACAAAAGCCTGGAGCTCTAGGTATACTACTATGCCAGGACACTGGACCCCTCTACAGTCTCTGCCCTCCACCCCCTCCTTGCTTGGCTTCCTGGAACCCAGGCACCCTGGAGGTTTCTGGACCATATCGAATTGCCTGGGTGGATGGATGCTTCCTCTCTCTCTCTCTCTCTCTCTCTCTCTCTCTCTCTCTCTCTCTCTCTCTCTCTTTTTGCCACGAAGATTGGAGAAGCTTCTAGAGAGACTAGTGTCTGAGCTGGGACCAGTCATGGGTGGAGGTCGACCACCAGCTGGTGTCTCCCTGGATCAAACCGTGTCCCCCTAGTCCTTCCCCTGAGTGCCCTGGGACCTGGCTGCCCCTCCTGGGTGGGGATCAGCTTGGGCGGCATTTCCTGCCTCCCTTCCTTTCCTTTTTCACCAGACTCCCCAAGGATGCCTCTTGGGGGATAGGGGCCCACTCCAATCTTTCTCACTGGTGAGCAGTGGCTGACTTGGCCTGGCCTAGCCACAGTCTTGCTGAACTAGGGCCCAGCATGGGCTGGGCTACACTTTTGCTCCCCACCCCAAGATCCCACCTCCTGGCGGTACAGCTGGGCCCCAGCTGGGCACACCTCCTGGTCTTAGCCAACCGGCTGGCTGCTCCGTATGGACTGAAGGGTGGGCTTTAGGAGAGGAAAAAAAAGACTGGGAAAGGAGCCTGCAAGGCCAAGGGGTGGGGTAAAGGGAAGGACCAACCTGGGCAGGAGCCCGAATTAAGACCTCCCCGACCCACTCCCCGTTAATTCTGAGGCGATTTTGACAACCCTCAAGTCTTCTGCAGTCGTTCAGCCGCTCTGCCTGGCCCCCCAAGGCCCACTGCACACATGGTTTTGCTTTTCCAGGCATCCTCCCCTGGTTCCCTCCCCCTGGGTGCCTTCACGAGCTCTTCGGCCCCCTCCCCCAGCCCTCCTGGGCCCCCTCCTTCCTCCTTGACCCACTTTAGTCCCCTGTTGCTGGGGGAGGGGAATGCGCAGCCGGCGGCTCTGATCCTGGCTGCCTCCCCCAGCATCCCTTGGGGCGGGCTCTGGATGGAGCCAGCAGGCTGAGCCGGCCTGGCCCCAGGGACTGGCACACGGCAAGCTCCGTGTGGCAGCCTCCCTGCCCCCTCCTTGGACAGACAGTTCTGGACAGCTGCCCCTGCCCGGGCCCCTGGGAGGCCCTGCCAGGACACGGCTCTGGTTTCCCCCAGCCCCTGGGAGCAATGGCTACAGAGGTCCCTCCCACCACTGCCTCCTTGCGGAGCACTTCCGGGAGGAGCTACAGGGCAAAGCAGTACCAGCTTAGTTTCCACCCATCCTTCCCCTCCATCTCTTTTGGAAAACCTGGAGCTGAGGTTGTCTTATGTGTGCGATTAACCTGTGTGATCTGGGAAACTCTGTCAGCCCCCTGTGGGCCTCTTCTGTATAGTGAGGAAGTTAGACCACATGGCTAACCTTGACTGAGTAGAATCACGTCCCAAGGGTTGTGCACACCACCTTAGGTCCCAGTGTCCAGTCGCAGCATTGGGAGCATGGTTTTTTTACTCTCTGTTTTAAAGGGGAGGCCATGCTATAGGGGGTTTATGTCCCTGTACTGGACTGAGATATCTTTCCTCACTGCTCACATTCTGTGGTCCATATTGACACCTGAGCTATTGACTCCTGAGCTGCAGTGGTGTGACCCTTTGAGGATGTGGCTTCCTGCACCTTTGGGATCCTTCCTAATGCGTTGACTAGCTGCAAAAAGCCTGCCTCTTTGCTCTGAGATAGGTGGTGGCGAAAGCCAAGTACTAGCTTGCCAGAGTTGGGACTCCTTATATAGAGGCCTTTTCTTGAGGTCTGCCGTCTGACCCCAGCCTGGTGACCCCCCGCTGGTGAACACAGCCTGGGGATCCTAGCCTGGTGGTCCCCTGGTGAGCACAACTTGGGGATGCAGTAGATCCTGGGGTCTGCTTTCAATAGCAGGCCTGGGTAGGAGCAGCCAGGAATTTCCTGTGCCCTGCCCATGAGCCTCCTGCACATTGTCCCCTCCACCCTTCCTGCCACCCCACTCAAATACAAGTGTGAATAGGTGGGAGGTCCTGAGGGGCTGTGGAAGTTTGTGGGGTGCCCCCTCCCCCTCAATCTGCCCTGTTTTTTTTTTTTTTTTTCCTGGAGCCTTGACATCTTCCTTCCTTTGGGAACCTTTTCATTTTGCCATCATTGTCTTGCTGAATAAAGGAGGATTGGGAGGTGGGAAGGGGCTCTGGGAGTGAAGTCAGGCCATCTTTTCTTATTTGCCTAATTTCCTCACTCAAATGTGTCTTGTGATTAAACATTTTCTTAGCATGCTTGGTCAGGGCCAGGCTGGGGTTCTTTTCATAAACATTGGCAAGTGAGTTTAACAGCCCTGTTTGTATTAGCTGGAGGTTTCATTTGCATAGTGATTGTTCTTATGAAACAGAATAATCACTCGCAGTTTATGAAACTGTATAAATACCTGGGTCTGCGTCCTTGGTGCATGCGCAGGCCTTCCTTCCCACATGTAAATGTATCCTGTTTGGAGATGAAGTTCAGACTCCCGGAAAAAAAACCGTGGTGCTCCAGGTTTCTCTGAGGAGCTCAGGGTTGTTTCCCTGGCTGGAGTCCTGGGCTGTGGGGGTTGCCGATGGGCGGAGATTGTGATGCTGAAGTGGCCTAGTGACTAGGTCGGTACCCCCGTGCGCATCTGAGCCCCCTCCTCTGGGTGGTGCTTCCTGACTTTCGCTTAGAGTTCTCGCAATGACCTCACTCCATGGCCAGGTTATCGTTGAACTTGTGGTCCTTTATCCTCAGCCTCTTGAGTGTTGGATTGTGGATTTGCACCACCCAGACTGCCTTCCCATCTTTCAGATGAAGGCTGCAGACTGCAGGCCTGAGGATGAGTGTTGCCCTTGGATTTTTTTCTTTTTTGATAAGCAGGGGTTACGGTGCATATCCACCACTCTGCTCACGGATATGTTATGATTGGCTTGCGCTGTCTTTTTCACTTTTCTTTTTTAAAAATTTAAGATTTATTTATTTTACGTGTATGAATATTTTGCCTACATGTATGCGTGTGTATCATGTGTGTGCCTGGTGCCCATAGAATCCAGAAGAGGGTGTTGGCTACCCTGGAACTGGAGTTATGGATGAGTGTGAGCCATCATGTGGATCTGGGACTCGAACCCTCTCCTTTACTAGAGAACAAGTGCTTTACACCATGAGCCATTTCTCTAGCTCCTGCACTGGTTTGGAAAGAAACCAGTGTGGAAAAAGCTGGAAATATCACAGCAAAATTCATATTCTGGCTTCCTTTTCTAGTGCCTAATGGATGGACCTGAGAGCATGAGGCCCACATTCCTACCTGACAAGACTCCTGGCTTGTCACACAGGCATGAATGTCTGCGGACTGCAGTCTCCTGCCCAAGCAATGGAGTTTTTTTCCTCTAGAAGTTTCTTGTGGAACTTGGGGCTTTTGGGGGGCTTGTTTTTATCTGTCTGTCTGTCTATCTATCTGTGTGTGTGCACGCATGTGTGTACACATACATGTGTGTACATTCCACACACTCCACGGTGAACCTGTGGAGACCAGAAGACAATAGGAATCAGTTTTCTCTTTTCACTACTTAGGCTCCTGGGATTGAACTCAGGTCAGCAGGTGTGGTGACGAGCATCTTCCTACACTGCGTCATTTCTCATCTGCTTTTGCCTTTGAAGGTTGAATCCTTTGCTCTCCTTCAGGCTCATGTCCCCTTGGCTCTGCCCCAATGACTGTGGGCTCAGGGACCCCCTGAAAACAGAATTAGTGCATGGAAGGAAGGAGATCTGGAGAAAAAGACACTTTGAGAGGTCATAGCCTCATTCTTCGTGGCTTCCCCTTTCTAGAACATTCTTGGCCTTTTCCTTAGTGGCTCATTTTAGATCGTTTCATAATCTCAGTCTGTGCTTTAGACTCAAGCAGTATAATTTAGGGGGGGGGTCAGCTGGCTTAGCTGGGGTGACATTTGAACTGGTTCTAAAGAAACTTGAAATCTGCTTGTGCTGAGTGGACCCAGAATAGTGCCATCTTCTTAAGGAATGGCTCAACAAGGATGGAAGCTGGAGGAGCATTCCGAGCCCTTGGATCCTGGCTTCCTTTAACCAACGGGAGCAGCGAAGCAGCGCTGCTCACCACCCTGCACCCCTGGTGCCTGGAGGGCTCTGACATCACCCTGCAGAAGTGGAAGTAGCTCCCGTAGTCTCCAGTGAATGTTGTTATTTGCTGCGGACAGCCCCGGACAGCCCCGATTGGAGATCTGCTTAGTCTGGGCTCTGTGCTTTCTCCCGAGGTCTGCTGCTATCCTCCCAGCAGCTCTGAGTATTCTCCTGATAGAGTGATGGATGACGACATGAGGCTCCAGGGCCTAAGGTCACGTAACTGGTAAATGGACAGAAGTGTTAGGATTTGAACCCAGGTTTCCTGGCTCTGGAGCATGCCCACTCAACCCTTGTTCCATGTTTTCCATTTCTCCAGCTTCCAGGAATGTTAAATGTGAAACCAGCAGAGAAGGTTCCATTATGAGCTCTTACCTCTCCCTTTGGGCAGGAGCCTGGAGTCAAGTTAAGGTACTAAGCTGAAGTCTCCTCTCCACCCCACCTTGATGACCAGTGCTTTGCTCTGGATGAGATTTCTCCCACTATCTAAGGACTCTGAAGTTCAGAGAACCTGAAAAGATCCTCTGAAGAGGGGATAGGGCAAGCTGCTGGAGGAAGTGGCTGACGGACACGGGTGGGACCATTCGGGCAGGGTGCTGTAGGCAGCCAAGGCCAGTAACTCAGACTCAGAACAGCCCAAGAATAAGGGACTGTTGGAGATAATGGGGGAGGAGGGAGCTGGAGGAGTGCAGCGGTGGGGTGCTATACTTAGTACTAGGCCTAGAACCTGGGTGGTTTTCATGGCTACGCTTGCTTTGTTCTGCTCAACACTGGCCCTTGTTCTCTGATTTGTCTCCTCGTGGAATGTCTGCTGTTGTACTAGATAGAGACCACACCCCACATGTTTTGTGTCCCAGACCAGGGGAGAGGAATTCCCCGACACAGGTGTATCTTTAGAGGATGAGGGTTGCCTCTTATAAATGACTGCACAGTCCTTCCTTTGTGTCTTATTGTTGAGGATGATGTCCCCTGATACCCTGTCCAGCCACAGGCCAAGCGATGAAGCATCACTCCTTGGAGTTAGTGGCCTCCGAGCACATCTAAGAGAAATCTTTGTTAGGTCAGCAAGAAAGAAGGAGATGGGAAGGCCGAGGGTGAGAAGGTTTCAGAAGGACTACAAATGTTTTTGCCTTTCTGCATGTAAGGTTCTAGAATGCCATCTCCATCCCCCCGTGCTCAGCTCTAACCCCACCCCAGTCTTTCCCTCAACAGGAACACACTTTCTTTTTTCCTAGACTGGTAGACCCCTTCACAGCTTTTTGGAGTAAGAGCCCTCTGTGCAGGTTCAAGGTCACTCAGCAAGGCTCTCCAGACAGCCTGGCTTGCCTGGGCATGGCAGGGCCACTGCCATTCATCTCTCTCTCACTTTCCTTAATGCCGGCCGAGCTATTCTCCGCAGGATTGATTTGTTTTACTTGCTTGTGGTTCCTTCCTTGCTGGACTCTTAGCTCCATCTGGATCAAGTCTCTGGGCTTCAGAAGACTGCTCAGAAGGGAAGAGGAAAGACCCAGAAGTGCCTGGCTCATGTCATGGCATTTTCAAATCTTCCCTGAGCCTGCATTTACCAGGCCCTCCTCTGTGCCCTGCCTCATCTGCTGGGTCCTGATCCCCTGGGCCCAAGGCTTCTTTTGTTCTTTGTTCTGTGAGGAAAAGGAATCCCCAGGAGCCTCTGGACTCCTTGGCTCTTCACAGTGACAGAGGTAAGGCTTCCCCGGGGGAGGCAGTGGGGAAAGCCTACCCCCAGGGCATGCAGGGCTGCGAGGTGGGAACTCTGAGGATGTTTGGTGGGCAGCACTGATGGACTGGTCTCAGGATCTCACCCTTGCCCACATTGGCTGGGTCACCTTGCCCCAGGACAGCTCCTTCCACAGTGTTATCAGCCCTCCCTGCCCCAGGAAAGCAGCTTGGCCCTCTGCGGCTGAGTAGGGAGGCTGGTCCAGGAGCCAGCAGGATTCTCTAGATAGCACAGAGGTGATGGGAACAACTGAGACCTCTTTATCCAAGGCAAGTCATCTGGTAGCTGCCAGGAATTCCTAGCGGGAGCTATCAACTGCTCACCGTAGGACGCTGAAGTGGGTTTGGGCACACCCACGGGATGTGGACGCCCAAACTTGAAACTTGGGAGGGGTGGAAGAAGTGGCCACGGGAGTGAGCTGAGCATAGGTGGATGGCAGAGAGGGATCTAGGTCAGCAGAGGAAGCCCACAGGGGAAGGGCCTTGAGGGCAGCCATCCTGCTACAGAGCCCTCACCATTTGTGTCCTTGAGGGGTTCTCTGTGGGCATAGAAAAGGGCTCCCCTGGCCTCTAGGCCTCTCCTCCATGGCTGACTGGGGCCAGATAAGGGCCTTTGTGTGTATTCATAGGGCCACTCCAGTGCCTACCCAGCACCCTTTTGGGAATGTGTTGGCTGCAGTGTTAGCATAATGAGCAAGAGGCTTGGTGGTGAGGCTTCAGGCTCTGTCCCCCAAGGTGGAACTGTTGGAGCTGGCAGAGGCTTCCTTCACCCGCTGGCCCTTCCAGGGCCTTGCTTATGTTGCCTTTCTTCTTAGTGGGAAGTGCCGATGTGAGTAATTACATATATTTCCACAAACTCGAACTATGCTCTATTTAAACTTTTATAAACATGTGTGTGTAATTCTAATTAACTACTCACATAAAGCCATCTGAAGGTTAGGTGGGGAAATGCTCATTTGCCAGACTGGTGCCTAAAAAGCCAAGGAAAATATCATGTTCTTACAACAAATGGTCTATTCACATAGGTGGTTACCAAGATCAACAGTAGGTATTTGAGGACAAGTGAGATTCTGAGCAGCGATGGCTGAGCCTCGTGGGAGAGGGTCTGTAGGGGATGTGTTCTGCATTGCCGTAGGAGAGAGTTGTTCACAAGGTGCGCACGTCTCTGTCCACGGATTGCTTTTAGAGGTTGAGACTAAGACTTCTGGAGAAGTGTGCAAAAGAGATTCTTGGGGCTGGACCGGTGAAGGGGAGGAAGGATTTAAAGTTGACTTGTGTCTGTCTGTCCAGTACTGTGTGAACCAGTACTATGTGCCTTGGGGAAAGATGTCTCAGGTTCCTGGGATCACGGTTGTTGTTAGGGTTGGAGCACAAGAAGCAAGATAAGGGATGCTAAGCGCGGGTGTTGTGACAGCAGAAAACTGATAAGCCGGGGAGGACAAGTGTTGGAGGCTGGGTGACAGGTGGCCACACTGTACGGAGTTGATAAGGGAAGTGATTGATCAGGTCATGCAATGGCTGGGGAGCAGAAAATGTTGCTTGTGCCCACCCCCTGAATGAAAAAGACTTCGAAATGTTGGTGTGATCGGGACGGAAACTGTTATCCTTGAGGCCCTCCTATTGGACATCTTCATTTCTCATTGTTCTCATTTTTCCCCTACTGTTTTCTCAAAGATATTAGAAGAGTAGCACGTGTGGCACAGGTCAGTAGTCCTAGTCCTGGAAGGACCAAGGCTGGAGGATGAGAGTTTAAGGTCAGCCTGAGCTATATAGTGAGACTCTAGCTCATTAAATAAACAAGCAAGCAAGCAAACAAACAAACGAAATCAACTCCAAAAAGCCCAGAGGTCCTAGAGAAGTACAGCTAGCCTTCTACTTGAAAGCCCCAGATGTCTACTCTTGGGTGGAGACCAAGGAGGTTTTGTTATGTCCTGAAGATGCTTGAGATTGGAGTCCAGGTACCTTTGAAGCAGCTGTGGAGAGACAAGTGCCCGTGGGCCAATGGCCATGGATAGACCGTTCAGTGGTGATCCATGGTCATCTTCCCCAGCCCCATACTTAGATACTCCCGGTTCAAGTCTTTTGTTGCTCTCCCTGAGAGGCAATGTGGTTGCTACAATTAGTCTTACAAACAAGAATCTGAGTGCTGGGAGGATAATGGCCTTCTCCAAATCAAACAGGTTACTAGAGACTCCCCTAACATCCAGACCTCAGCACTTCAGTCCCAGTGCTCGACAGGACGCTAAGGTGATGTAGTCCTGTTTCTCCTGAGTAGTTCTTGTGTGGGCTCTGTTGCTGTATCTCCCTGGACCATTTTGGGAGTTTACCTTGTGATATGCTTTCAGGAAAGCTATCTCGAAAGGTCCCCTTGGGTCCTTCGGGCTGACCAAAGAGGGATGCTATAATAATAGACAGGAGTGCAGCCCAGTCTGTGGCATGGGGCAGCCCTTTTTAATAAGGAGTAGGGTCCCCCTCCCCCTTCAGTTAGCAAGTTCCTGTGAAACCCTGAGAACCAATAGGAAAGGGCCATCCAGAACCACCTGTGTCTTCTGGGGGAGGGGGAGTCTGTTGAGATTGGGTCTGAGGTGAGGGGTCTGTGGAAAGCTGCTTCATTCATTCCCTCCCTCACTCATTCATACTGAGGTGTGAGTTTCCAGCAAGGAGAGTCCCTTGGTCTCCAGTTTCCGGAGGCGCCCTGTACAGTCTAGATTCCAATTAGCTTAATTGCTTCATATTAGACTTCTTAGAAATGATTTTTTCTTCCTGCTGATGGCTGAGGTTCCAGGAATACTTCCCTCTACTGTCTTCCTTCCTGAATCTTCCCATGCATGTCTCTTTCAACGCTGGTTCTTTAGTTCTAGCCTGCACCTTGTCTCCCTGCTCCTGGCGCTGTTGAATCCCTTTACCTCTAAGTGACCAAAGTGGAGAAACAGTGGATGACTTATGTGCATCTTACACAGTGTATGTGTAAAAAGATACACATGTTTTGAGACATGGAATTCCTTTCGAGGGTGTGTTTCAGCAAAGGAACTGGATATAAAATCCACCCTGAGTTCTGACCCTGCTCCTTTTCCTTTCCCCATCAACACCAGGTTTTTAAAAAAGTACTTTTCAGCAACCTGAGGAAACGGGGACATCCTGACTGACTGACAGGATGTTGGAACAGCATTCTTGCTGTTAAGTGATCAGAATTTCAGCCAAGGGAGTATAATGAAATCCACATAAAAATTTATTTACCTAATGAAAATCCTAGAGTAATGCATAAGTGGTTCTCTGATAATAAAATGCAAATCTCAGACTATAACCAGGAGGACAATAATCTTCATTAAACGTATTGTCTAGAGGAAGCCCACGACATCCACTTAACAGTGATTTGATTTGTTTAGTAATTTCCAAGTAATATTTAAACTTTATTTCGAGTCTTAAGAACCGTCCAGGAGTTTCTCTCCTGTCATTGAGGAGGGTAGCTGTATTTGGGCTGGGGGTCTACCAACTGATCCCAGGGCCTCTGTTATGGGGCACCCTGAACTACGCCCTTGACCAGGCAGCTTGACATCTGGTGGGGAAATGGGGTCCCAGAAGAGAAACAAAAGGGTCGGATTTCCTCTCTGGGGGAGGTCTAGGGAAGCTCTGTAGGGACCTAGGATGGGAGTCCTGGAATGGCTCCAGAAGGGAAGTGCCTTGCCCTGGTTTATGCCCTGGTCTGGGTGTAGCCCAGGCATCCAGCACTCAGTTCGTTGCCCCTGTTTTCCTGAACCACTACATCTCTGGAGGGCTGTGTAGAATCTTTGTTATCCCCTTGGCCCCTGAGCATCCAGCTGCTGGTCGTCATCCTGAATGCTGTGCCTGGAAGTTAGAAGCCGGTTGGGAGAACTGTGGATCCCTGGGTTCCAAACCTGGCTCTTCCACTCATTAGCAGAGGAGCAGTGAGATGTGTCCACCAATTCCGTGAGCCTCACTCTAGCCCAGTATCCCTATGGCCCCGTCTGCTGGAGGCCCAGGCAGCTTGTGGCCTCAGGGTTGCAGTCATTTGCGGTCTATAAGTTTCTGACCTTGAAAGCATGGTGGAGAAGAATCTGAACTTGGGATTTTTCTGCCCAAGTTTGAAACTGATGAATCTCGGGCCTGCACAAGCAAACTTACCTTTTTAAATTTTACTTTGTTTCTAGTACTGAGGATAGGGCCTCATATTTACCAACCAAAGTGTTCTATCATGGAGATACATCTTCTGCTTCATAGATTTTTTTTTTTTAAATTTTTGAGACACAATCTTACTAATTTGTCAGGCTTGAACTTGCGATCTTCTTGCCTCAACCTTCAGGCCTAGTGAACCTTTTGGATTTTTTTTTTTTTTTGCCGGGGTTTCTCAATATAACAGCCCTGGCTGTCCTGGAACTCGCTCTGTAGTCCAGACTGGCTTGAACTCAAAGAGAGCCTCCTGCCTCTGCCTCCCGAGTGCTGAGATTGCCTGCCTTGAACCTTTGGATTTTTAATCTTTCAGCATTCATAAAATCTCCAATAAATAGCAGATAAAAGCTGCTGTGTGTGCAGGAAGTGCGTTTGGGTGAATACACACATTCCATGTGTCCGCATATATGTGGAACTGTGTTTCAAACGTGAGCAGCTTGCACATAACCCTCCTCTCTGGCTTCACTCTCCCCTCTTCCCTTTTAATCATAACAAGTCACAAGCACAGAGTGGGTTGAGATGTTAGGTCTCCCGTACTCTCCCTTAGGAGCCCCTACCCTGATGGCCAGACAGAGCAATGGTAAGACACAGGCCTTGATCCAGAACCAGGATCAGAGGCCTGTCATGAGTGCCACAACTGCCTCAGTTTCCTTGCGTGGAATGCCGGGTGAACCCTTTGTTCTTTCTGTGTTGGAGATTAAACAAGATACTGTGTGTAAAGGAGTTAGCACAGTGTCTGGCCCTTTCTCAGCGCTTGATGGGCTAGAGTGGCTTTGTGGCTGCACAGAAAGGGCCATGCAGAACAGAGGCTGGTGAAATGGAGAAGGGAGGCTTGTATCCGCTGGGGATGCCAGCGCCGGCAGGCCGGCCAGCCTCCTGGGCTTCCATCTAAAGATTGGCTCGGGTTACTCCTGTTTTGCTAGTAACCCTGCTCAGAGCCGGGAGCCTTTTAAGTTCAAGGTCGATCCCAGGGTTCCTGTCCCCAACCTGGTCTTCGGTCTTGCCCAGAGTCATTAGTCACTAGGATGGCCTGACTGGGAGAGTAGAGATGACTCAGGCCCCCTGGGCCACACCCAGAGCCAGGCCTTGCTGCTGGAGGGTCTGCAGAATCAGTCAGGCACAGAAACATTTCCGTCCTGGCTTCAGTTGACCCCTAGCCAGGCAAATCATTTCACCAGTGTGAGCCTTGGTGTTTTGATCTGTTCAATGGGTGTTTCAGTGTCTCTCTGTGAGATGGAGTAGGTTTCCAGCTTGCAGCAAGCAGCCCTGCTACATATTCTATCCAGTGAAGGTTTCTGGAGGAGGACCACTTATCTTGAGAAAGAAAAGCCATGGGTTTTGAGAAAAAGCAGGCCTGAGGGCTGGGCGAGGGAAATCAGGGAGACATGCTGGAAAGCCCAGTTCTCACCAAGGACACCTGGGGCTGACCCCCTGGGGGCCTTACTGTGGCCTGTGCCTTCTCAGGAAGAAGGATAAAGGAGCTTCATCCTTTCTGGCCTTGACTAATCTTCAGAATTTCCTGCAACTGGGTGGGATGCAGCCCAGGATTAGAGCGCTTGCCTAGACTAATCTTCAGAATTTCCTGCAACTGGGTGGGATGCAGCCCAGGATTAGAGCGCTTGCCTAGCATCGAAAACAGAGTTGGTCATCAGCGGTAGGGGAAGAAAAAGATTCCAGTGGAAGTGATATAGGCAAGTGAGGTAGGTCCGTCCTACCTGGAATCTCAGAGCAGCCTTAGGAGCTGGAAGCAGCCCCTACACCCTGGAGTTTCTGCCCATGCTCCTGCCAGGAGTCAACCAATTGCTGAGTATCCCTTCTTTCCACTTCCTGGTTTCTGCAACTCTGCCCTACAATAGGACAAGAGTCATGGAGATAACCCAAGCATGGGGGGTGGCAGTGGTGGTGATGGTGGTAGTGGGTACAGACAAACCCAGTGAGACCGGACTGTATCCTCCCGAGGCCCTTTGTGGGTGTGTGTTGCAAAACCCTTGGTCTGAGTTCATCCTCTAGTGCTGCAGAGGGATGGGCTGTGGGGGTTTGCAGTAAAGACCCCAAGACGTGTGGCATCAGTGTAACTTCCTTTCCTGGACCCACGAAAGGCCTGAGTGACAGACAGCCCACCAGGTCCATCACACCCAGAACCAGGCTAGGGGGAGGAAGAGAGTGAGCTACAGGGCCAGAGGAGGGGGCTGCCAGCCAGGGACAAAAGGCAGCGACAGAGAAACAAAGAGACAAGTCTCATATTCTAACCTGTGATTTAAAGAAGCGCAGCTCTGACTTCATGTGATTAAACAAACAAACAAGCCAACAACCAGGACCCTTGGCAGTGCAAAGCTCACCTCAAACCCAGGTGTGAACGCTGTCCTGGGTGACTCCTGGGCAGGAAGCTTCCTCACCCATGCATGGAGGCAGTTGGAATCAGAGGCTGTCATTTGCTGCCAAATTTGGGAGCAAACATTTTTCTTTCTGGATTTAAATAATTGCATTGCATCCTCAGCTCTGGTTCTCTTCTGAAGCCAGCCCCAAATGACATTTGGCAGGCTAACCATGGTCTCCGCCCCGTGGGATTTTCTCAGGGTATTTTCCTCAAAGTCTGAGTAGCTGGCTTTTAAAACCAGTTCATTTCTTTCTCTTTTCTTTTTCTTTTTGGTTCAGGTCTCAAATTTTATTAAATTTAAATTTTATTCCATTTTAGGCTATAAAATCTCCTAAAGTGGCCTTGAAAATGAACATGTTTTGGAATGCTGGAAATAGGTTACCTCCAATGCAAATAAAAGTGGCTAGCTTTCGAGAAGAACAAGGCTCCAAGGGTTGGGAAAATGTGTGGAGTGCTTGGAGACACATAGCAGAAAAATGGTCAGAGACTAATTTAAAAGTATATATACTTTAAATGAAGCATTCTGTGGACATATGGAACTAATAGCTGTGCCAGGAGCTCAGGTTTGGGGATCAAGTCTTAAGAGCTAAACTTCAATCTTACTACCCAAGGTGATTTTTAGCAGACAAATGAAAACTCCTTTTTGCATGCTGGTCTAAGGGGAATCTTAATACATTTTTAAATTATTTGGCATTTTGAATTAATTTTCTTAGAATGAAACGAGATTCTTAAATTGGGATCTTGTAGGGAAAAGACAGCCAGGTAATTAGCAAGCTGATCTCCTTTTCTGACACATGGATGCAGAGGGGGATGAACTCCAACCAAGGTGCACGCAAATCTATTTTAGAGCAAACATTTCAGAGTAAGCAACACCATCTGCTCTTTAATTATTTCTCTTTATATAAAAAAAACCCACTACATTTATTTGGGTTACTTGTTGGAAAGAAACGTCTTTAAGACTCACAGAACTGAAGCTATCAAAGGCAGAGTGTCAGCTATTGTTTGCTGGATCCTAAGAACTCACGATAGCGAAGGCATTTTAGAATTGGTACTTTCCCAACACGGCCCCTCTTAGTCCAGCAAGGCATGGTTACAGGGCCCTGGGGGACAGTCCTCAGCTGCTCATGTCCAGGCAGGGCCAGTTGGATTGAACAGAGGGCCTGTGATAGGATAGTTAGGTAAGGTTTTGTATGTGTGGGTGTTTGAACCCTGAGAGTTAAGGAGCTGTGGAGTCTGATCTAGACCCATCTGCGTTTCTATCCATCCATCCATCACTTGTCCATGCATCCATCCATGCATGCATACATCCGTCCATCCATCTGCTTGTCCGTCCATCCATCCATCCATCCATCCATCCATCCATCCATCCATCCATCCATCCATCCATGCATCCGTGCATCTGCCTGTCTATCCATCCATCCATCCATCCATCCATCCATCCATCCATCCATCCATCCATCCGCCTGTCTATACATCCATACATCCATCCATACATCATACATTTGTCTACCTGCTCAGCATGATTTGTCCATCAGTCTGTCTCTTCATTTGTCATTCCGTCTGTCTATCCTGTCTATCTCCATCTATCTCTCCTTTCTTCTTCCTCTCTGTCCTTTCCTTACTTTCATCCAACATTTCTTGAGGACTCTCTGTGAACTCAGAACAGTATTGAAAGAACGTGGGTGAGTCTGCAACTACCAACAAAGTCTGCTCTAAGTCTAGACTAGTGTTTCACAGTGTGGGAATGTTTCCATGTGTGCTAGTCAGCATAGTGGACACCGGCCACATATGACTGTTGTGACTAGTGACCAAGAACTACTTGTTTATCCAAATTTTTGTTTATGTGCATGTAAATGTCTGTGTGAGTGCAGGTACCAAGGAGGCTAGAAGAGGGGTCAGACCCCTTGGAGCTGGAGTTGTCGGTGCTTGTTAGCTACAGTGCAAATGGAGTTTTCATTAGTTCCTCAGGTGACTTGTATAGCTGTGCCCCTGAAAATTAGGCTGTGGGTGTGACATTATGGTCGTTCATTTAGACTGGAGCACACTGGAATACCAGATTGGATTTCAAATGAACCGAAGTTTTGAGAAAAGGTGTGGTGAACCTATGGCTAAGGTAGGAGTAAGGAGGAGATGGTAGTGACCTGGTGTGGGGTGGGACTGTGGTGGTGGTGATGGTGGTGGTGGCTCCCAGCTCACCACACCCATGGTAAGAAGAACTTGGTATGTTTGATGAGCTCAGAGGGCCACCATGTCGGAGTTTAAGAGCTTGTGAACTGATTGAGACAGGGTTGGAAGATCTGGTATTGCTGCCTGAGTGACTCTGGACTGGGGTTTTTTGTTTGTTTGTTTGTTTTTGATTTTTCGAGACAGGGTTTCTCTTTGTTGCCTATCCTGAAACTAGCTCTTGTAGACCAGGCTCGCCTCGAACTCACAGAGATCCTCCTGCCTCTGCCTCCTGAGTGCTGGAATTAAAGGCATGCACCACCACCGCCCTGCTCTGGACTGGTGTTTAACCTCTCTGGGCCTCATGCTCATCACTGATGAACGGCAGATAACTACATCTGTCAGTACTTGATGGAGTCAGATGTCAGGTGGATAGGCTGCCTGAAGCTCCCGATGTATATCCCTCATGATGAGTGAGTGATCTGATGCTCTCTTTTCTCACTGATTTTTCCTGTTTCTCTAATTTCCCCATTCCTCTCTTCTCCCCCGTGGTCTTCTCTCTCTGAGAACTGTTGGGAGCAGGCTCTATGTACCGCCTCTTATTTGGGCTAATGTGCATGCTGGTCCCGTGACTCTCTGTGCTGACCTCTTAACTCTGATTTGGGGGAACCCTGTGCTAGTCATCCTGCTTCTCTGCTTCCTTGGAAATCCTGTGCCTGGACTTGTGCCCATGTCTTGCAGGCTCCCTTTGGAGCCCTACACTGGAAGCCAGGGGCAAGCAAGAACATGGACTTCTACAAGCACTGGTCTCGTCAGGTGTAACCAGATGCCTTTTGGGTAAGATTCAGTAATTTTAGCAGCATCTTTTCTTTTGTCTAGACCTATGATCAGCATTTTAGGGAAAAGAAACATCGAGGCAAACTTTCCCCTGCCTCCCTCTCCACCCCTCCCCAATTCTGGGACTCTGCCTCTCAACCCCCACACCAGGCACCCAGAGCGGAGGCCACGTCCCAGCCATTTGGCAGCAGAGAGTTTTGTACCTGGAAGATGCAAGACTTACTCCGAGGTGGCAGATGTGGAGGACACTTCTCACTGGACAGACACCAAGAGTCTGGCCCAGTCTGGGGCATGTCCTGGGTGATAGCAGCAGCGTGTTACCTAAGCCGTACGCCTTCCTGCACTCTTGCAGAACCTTCATGGTCCGTTGTGTACTGGGGACCTCGCGCTAGAATCGCTCAGTATAGTTGAGTTATTGCTATTATTATTATTATTATTATTATTTTTGTCTCTCCTCCAGACAAAGACATTCATAACAAACTCTCTAAGTTATTTTTTTTTTTCAAAGAATGCCCAAGGAGAGCACAGTTTGTTGCAATGGAATGAATAGCTAATGGCTGAGTCTGAACCATCCAGCCAAGACACTGATTTATGGGGAAAGATACTTTCCAAACACTTCTCATGCCATTTTGACTCGCTGCCAGGAACTCATCCTTAGGCCCTGCATTGAAATCCTGGACGGAGGTTGCATACTGGTAACTTGAGAAGGACACACAGCACTAGAGTTGTGGTTTTTTTTCCTTCCTCCCTCCCTCTCTCTCTCTCTCTCTCTCTCTCTTTTCCTCCCTCCCTCCCTCCCTTTCTTTCTTCCTTTCATGACTATTGAGGATTAAAATTTGTTTGGAATTAAAGGGTCACACAAACTCAGTAAAGTCCGTACAAAAATCCAGGTTTTTGGCTGGAAAAATGGTTCAGCGGGTGAAACCCTTCCTGCATAAGCGTGACCACCAGTCTGGCTCCCAGAGCTCATCTACAAAGTTGTATGTGGTAGCGTGAGATGGGAGGTGGACACAGGAGTTCACAAGAGCTTGGGGGCCAGCTAGCTCCAAGTATGAGGAGAAATGGCAGAAACCAAGAGAGACCCTGCCTCAAAATAAGATAGAAAGCGAGAGCTTACTCCCTTTCGGGAGTCTTCTAACCCTCATATCTGCACTCCAGCTCTGAGCCTGTGCACCTGCCTTGACACACACATCTCCACCCCCACACTTCTCCCCGCCCTTCTGCCTGTTGAGGGTCAGCTGTAGTGTGTTGTCCTCCCACCCCCTGTTCTACCCCTCTTCTCCCCATTCCACACCCATTTGCCCTGGAAGGGTTTACCTGAAGTTCCTGGTCCATCCTACACCCATTCGCTGTGTTCTACACAGGTGCCACCTCTCTGTGCTTCAGCTTTCCCTGCGGCAGGTGGAACACCAGGCTAGATAAGCACTTTCCCACTGTGCCTGAAGGAGCTTGATGGGGGAGGTGGGGTGTCCGTTAGATTTTTTTAAGGAAACATAAGCTCCCCTGCTTGACTGGGAATCTCCCAGACACCTTACCCATATTGACTCCATGTCAAGAGTGGTGGAGTGGGGCCTTTTTATATCCAGTGATGGGGTTGTTGATATAGAGAGGGGACCGTAGTACTTTTCTCAATGATTAGATGGCTGCATTTATTGGGTGGTATATTCTGCCAAAAGCAGGTTCTCTTTCTTGTTTTACAGATGAAGAAAAAAAAAGTCAAGATCTTTTTGAGTAAGCCTCTTGAAACCAACATTCTGAGAGGTTAAGTAGCTTCCCAGAGGTCACACAGCTGGGGAGTAGCAAGGATGTGGGCTAGTTTTGTCACCCCAAGGCCTTGAGCAGTGTGGGGCTGTCTGAAATGGCAGTTATAATGAGTGGGTTTAGGAAAGCGGCTCAGGATGGAGTCATTGCCAGGGTGAGGCCAGTGCACACTGTTTCCTAAGAGGCTTGGGTCCCTTGCTCCAGCCTGTTCCATCATCTCCATCTCACTCCTGTTGCAGCCTGTCCCCACCATCTCCTTCTCACTCCAGCTGTACCCTGTCTCCACCATCTCCTTCTCACTCCAGCTGTACCCTGTCTCCACCATCTCCTTCTCACTCCAG